>VXAD01002580.1:819304-1046257 GCA_013399195.1 Dicrurus megarhynchus
TTGCTTCCCGAAATAGGAGTAAGGAGTGTATGCCTCAAATTGCTTCTTCTTAGATGTGTGAGATAGCACCACGTCTGGCCACCCAGCAGGGACACATTGAGCCATCTTTCCAAGCAGAGCAGAGGTAGTCACTGAGTGTCTTTAAAGGGAAGCTTAAGGATTGGTTGGGGTGGAAAAGATAAGAGCCAACATATTTTTATTATCTCACACACAGCACAGTTTGTCCTTGCAACCTCTGCTCGTGTCCACTACATCTCACCCCAGTGGGTGCTGAAGTGAGTGGTGAAAAAAGGGAAGCATCATGGAAAGGAAGAAGCTACTAGAACTGGAGCTGCTTAGTTGTGATTTTTTTTGAGTAAATTCATTGTTTAAGCTTTAAGGGAGACACGGAGGGTTTGGTTTGCAGTGTCTGTTCCTCACTGTGATACTTTTCTTGGTAAAAGGTGCAGAATTACAGGTGACTGTGCATGTATGTGCCTACATGTGCTTTTAATTCATTATGGCATGACTTTTGAGTCAATTAATTCAATTTTACAGCATAGGACTAAACTTAGTGTGTTGAAGTACACATACATGGGCAGAAGGGAGGAAGAGCATAAAATATATTTCGTTTTCTAGTTAAGAAAACAGTTCTTTCTTTGCTCTATGTTTAAAAAACATCACAAAATGAAAGTAAAAAACCAAAACAAACCAAACAAATCTAACCTGCAATATAAACATCTAGTAAGTCTATTTAGTTGAGATTTTTTTAAAGCACTACATGATTTAAGATATATGCTGTCCCAGAAAACCTGAGAAGTTTGTGCTTCTAGGCTGCTAAAGCATATTTGATATGCCTGTTTATATTGGATTCTTTATATTGGATTCACTGGTAGCTTAGCTCAAATTGAAGCAGAGCTTTGGTTTATCATTCCTCCAGGACTATAATGTCAGCTACTGACACAATCTCCAATATTTTCTGTTTCAGGACTGTGCTTTTTCAGAGCTGTGCTTGGTGGTATCAAAGGGCACTTCCCAGTGGCAGCTTCTGCTGGTTGAGAAATTAGTAACCTGGAGATGTTCATAAGTCTTGCCTGCTTTGCTCAGAGATAGCAAACACTCAAGCAAAATTACCCACAATAATACTCCCTGCAGACACTCTAAGGGAGGGACTGGAATTTCCTAAACATGAAGCAAAAATGCAGCTTGCTTAAACATGTCTTGCTTATCTAACCCTTCTTTATCTAGTTATTCCCATACTCTGGCCTACAGGTCTTTTCTCCTCTCTGTCCCACTGCTCCCCCCAGCAATTTTCGTAATACCATGGAATGTGTAGAAAAGGCAGGTATGAAGTCTCACTACACATACGTTATTCATAAGGTCATTTGTGTAATAATCTTGGGGTGATGTGGATGTCTAGAAGTACTTTATATTCTCTCTACATGTGCAAGTATTACAGAATTTGTAGCCCCCCTTTTAAGATACATTTTACCTTTTCCAGATTTTGGGCATCTTGCATTATATTGACCCACAGTTTTCTAAGCTTTTTTTCAGCTGGGGCTCTTGTTGTTGTTTAAAAATATTTTGAACCATAAAAATGGTAGAAGTGAAGAATGCTAACATTTGAGTAAATACAACATCATAAAGTTAAAAGAGAGCGTGCATTTCACTTAGATCAGAAGGATTTCGGACTTCAGACTTCATTTATCCAAATTTTTAGGGGTTTCTCGTAGCATTTTCTGTAATAGCCATTTTGACTTGTATATATGTGCCATGCACTCTGAATTATACTGGGAAAGATTTAAACTATATGTATTTAAAGCAATGCAACCAAATGTAACAGGGTTTGATAAGAACTTATGTTAAGTAAATGGCTGGCCCAGGAAGACCATTTTCACATGGTGATGATGAGAATTGAATACTGGCTATTGTTATCGAATATGAGGGTAGAGTTAAGTTTTGAGTATAGAATCAATATAAAGACTCTATGGTCAATCAAAAATGTGCAGCTACACCCTTGTAACTGAAAGTCATTTGTCTGCATCAGTGTGTATGTTTTTTTGAAGAAGGTGCTCAGCTCTAAATAAAATCTTTAAGGGATTATTTTCAGATTAATTAACTGGAGTTCATGAAAAGAGACTTTGTTTATTTTATGCATTTATAGGCAATTTATTTAAAACAGTCTTTTTATAAATGGGCCAGTAGATCATAAGTAAGATAATAAGTAATCATAATAAGATAAGTATTAGATTTCTTGATTCTTCTTTTATTCTGGAAGAGACGCGTGACTCGCTGTCTTTGGTAAATGAATTTATGATTTTTTTCCAGGTAGTCTGCAGCTTGCAAAAGGGACAATAAGGGTATTTGGTAAGATATCCATTCCATCTTTTTTTTAGAAACGGGTTGGGAAAAAGTTTGAAGTAAAGAAAAATGGAAAAAGGTTTGGCACTGAAGTGGGGAAATCCTGACAGGATGTAGTGAAACTGAGAAGACAACATTTTCTTTAGAGGTAGTGGAAGGTACCAAAATAAGTCTTTCTCATCCAGTGGCTGCTGAGCCATTGGGTAAAGAAATGGAGCATATGAACATGGGGTTTTTAAAGTTGTCCCTCAATAAATTTTGGAATTGTTTAGCAGGTATCTCTGAAAACAAAGCAATTTATTTTAATTTCAAAAGGACATTTTGTGTTGAATGAAACAACATTTTCTTCCTGCCTTGGTTAAATAATTGAAAAATACCCAGTTGAACTTGACCTGAGTCTGTTTTATTTTTCAGCTTGCAACTAATTAAAGAGTTCACTCTTCACCTGTTTTTTTACAGACTTTCACTTTGTTGGTGGAGGCAAGTTGTAAAGGCATCCATGGGTTTACAGAGTTATTCTGGACATATTTGCATATCCATGCAGAAACCTAGAAAAATAACATTTGAGATAGCTGCAACAATAAAAGAAAAAACATCTAGCCTATATTTACCATTACAGGTTCCATTAATAATATCATCTGTATCAAACTGAAAGAGGCAAGGGCAAGAATGTCTGAGCTTATGCTTGCCTTCATTGCTCGACTTCCCTGTCATCTGTCTTAGAGAAGCTGAGATGTTAAGACAATTACATTGTTCCAATTTTCCTTCTTAGCTCTAAGGAGCTTTCACATGCAGCAGCACCCCTCGGTTCTTTTCATATTCTGTGAGGTAGCAAATAACATGGATAGCTTGTGTTTTGACTTGGGAATTTGTTTTTCTAATCTTTCAAGGGTAGTCAGCATCAGCAAGTGATGTGAAGGTAGGAGGATTTTAGAGCAACAGCAGTCACAGCACAAGGAACATCAGTCAGCGTGAAACTTGTGATGGGACAATTGCAGAACAATTGTAACTCAAGGTTTCAGTAGCCTAAAGTGCAAGTCTGTTGGGAACATACTTTTCCAAGTTCACATGGAAGGGGAAATGATAGCAAGGATTTTAGGAGTCTGACAGAAGATAGCCTGTGGTGAGAGGCTAGGAGGACTAGTTTGCTTCATTAGGTCAGCTTGATTAAAGAAGTTTTATCAGGAGTATTCATTCTGCCAAAGAAAGCTGAATAAACAGAGTAGGTACAAGTTTCTGTAGAAGTGGAGAGTTGTGGGATTGGAGGGCTGTGGATTTGATGGGAGAGCTGAGGCTGTCTCAGGGAACTCCCTGTAAATCCACATCTGTAGGGCTTGATAGTTCCACTGACCCTGGCAGGAGCTCAGAACCTGCATCGCTTTTCAGCATTTTTCTTGCAGCAGCTAGGCTGAGCATGTGAGGACATGAGCTCAGTGCTGCAGACAATGTTCACAAGTCTGAATTGACACAAGGAAGCACCTGCCCATGTATTTAGATCATGCTGGAGTTAAGGAGATCTGAATCCAGGTTTAAAATTAATCCCGTACTTAGACCTGTTGCTAAAGAGGAATGAACTTAAGCGTTTGCTGAATTGGAGCCCAGAAGCAGTAAAAGGCTCTTTTACTGTTTTTGTTCTTTTAGAATTGGCTATTCTTGCAGGGCGTGTAGCCACCACTGACAATTATGAGAGAAGGGGTGGCAGTTCAGAAGCCAAACCACACACCTTCAGCCCCCGGCATCAAACACTGAATTGAAACACTGAAAAGAGCAAGGGGGTGGCTCACTCTTCCCTAACCCCTGACTATATCATTAGGGTGGTAATATTATTTGAGCCTAACGTATCATAAGGAAACTCATTGTTATCCAGTGGAGCCCCATCACAATGCTGTGGTGACTGAGGCTGTAATGAGGAACTCTAAGATTTCAATGGCAAAAGGGATTCATTGCTAGTCCATGACCTCACGATGAAATCATTACAATGAAGTCAGAGATATGAAGTTATTATGGGAAAACTATTTCAGAGCAAGTCTATAAGGACCTTTTTGACAGTACCATTATGAAGCCATTACAGTGTAAGGTTATGATGGTAAAATGGTTTCAATGAAACCCTATTATGGTTTAAAAACAGACTAAATGGTGTCAGTGAAACTTATTCTGCCTTCTAAAACCTAAAGTTAAGCAGATCTCTGTTTCTAAACAAAAACATGTGATTCTGACTTTCATTTTCTCTGATAAAGGTAGCTGTGACATACCTCAAAAATGAATTAAAATTCCACTACCGCTCCCAGTCTAGGATTTTGAGTGACATCTAAAACTGACTGTCAAAGTAAATAGTATATTTCAAAAGTGAGTAAAAATCCCTCTACCTAAGACTGGCTTCTCATCAGTAAAGATCGCTACTGTTTATCTGGTTAAAAATCTAGCCTATTATAATAATCTGCTGCATCACTGGTGGTGAAATGGAATACAATGCACATTTAAAATTGGTCTGATTTTTCACCTCACTATGAGATAATTAGAATAATATTTCCATAGAGGAACATGCTTCTGAAGTATCTCTGTTCTTAACACATGGAAATTCAAATCTTGTCAGTCCTGTTTAGTTTTCAATAACTATATATTAGATGTTCAAAGAGTTCAGTTAGGGGTGGTCTGATAGCACGGGGACTTGGATGTAGGACTCCATGGAACTTGTGGTATTTAAGTATTCACGGGCCATTCAGGAGGGAATGTTCTAGGCCACAAGAACATAAAGTGTATCCTAAGGTAAAGAACTGTTTTATTGAAATGAAAGATTTCTGAAAAATGTTCCAAGTTTGATAAATCTGCTTTTTTCCCTTCACTCTACATCAAGACAAAAGAGAAAAAAAATTTCCATGTAAGTTTTACATGTGCTGGAGTATTTCTTCAGAGTGAGTTACTTTGGTGGGAGCTTTCTTTTCGCTCCTCATTCAACATGCGTGCAAAATGATGTGGCAAAATTTCATAGAGGTCCATTATTTTTATTACCAAACCACAGGTGTGAATCCCTATGAATAGTAGTTGGTGTGTCTTTCTAAGACAGCTCGAAGTATGATCATTTGGGTATTATGTGCCCTTGTCTCTGGAGACTGTCACCCCTGAGCACTCATTTTTGGATAGAAGGGCCAGGGTTCTCTTTAGCTACTGAAGTATCTCATCCCTTTGAAAAAAACTGTGGTTGAAAGTAAAGCCTTGAACAAGAAGCTTCCTCTTGAAAAGCAATCTCAGTGGTTTACAGCAATCTGAATTACACTTTTTGCATCTCCTTCGCAGAGACTTTTAATGGACGCTCACTTCTCTTTTTGAAGACATGCCGTTTCTGTGCAGTGGCAGCAGCAGAGTTAGATTAGCAAATGAAAAATGAGCTCTATATTTCCCATTTCAGATAAAATAGAAATTACAGATTTTAAAAATTATTTTGGTATTAAAACTACAACTCAGATATCAGTTCATCAGTGAAATAAAAATCATCATATATGCCAAAGGATGTATTTTTTTTCCTCTGGTACATTGTAAACCAGGAATAAATAAGGTCTCCTACATTTGGTAAGGAAAGCTATGCAATACTTTAGAAATATGTAATATCCCAACATCAGGTGTCTCAAAATCTGCCATGCTCATTCTTTTCAACTTCTTAATAAGGTCAAGACCTTTTTGATGTCCTTTGAACAATATCATCAATCTCTGTTATTTGTGGTAATGAGGAGGTTATTCTGTAGACTGGTATAAATTGGATATTAAAGGCACTATGGAGCATATGGCAGAGAGAGTCCTCTGAATATGTCTGTATACTGCCAGCTTAGGTCTGCCATTGACAGAATTGAGCTTGAAGTGATAGTTCTTCCTGGACTCAATGATTCCTGTTGATTAATTGGATACCCATATCACAGTCCCAGTGAGGTAGATGCTGGGAAGGTATACTACCTGAGGCATTGTTCAGCACAGACACTGCTTCTGTACATTCATGTCCTGCAGCATCCGAGATAATGTGAACGGCGAACTGCAGCAAAACATGGGTGGGCTGATCACCTCTTCGGGTCATGCTGCTATGAACAGGTCATAGTCCTTGCCTGAGAGCAGATGCCTGAGACCTACAAAGATGCTTTTCAGACACTTTGCCCTCCTCACCCTCTATGGGCAGTAGCCTTACAGAAGTGGGACTTGCCAAGGGAATGAAGCCTTGGTTTCAGTTTTAGCTCAGATGAGAGAATTCATATCCCAGATCTCTTTCTGTCTCTGAAGGGTGCCAAGTAACATGGTGCAGTTCCTGTGCGGCCTCCCCATGCTCTTGCACTGGGCTGCTGCAGTGGGTTTGCAGCTGGCAGGGCTTGTGGGGGACAAGAGGGAAGGTGGACATCAGGCCTAGACATAAATCTGCCTGTAAGGTTGCAGATGATGGAGACGCATCATGATCTGATGGTTCATACTTCTGTGATCAGTCAGTATATCATTACCCTGCCCTTTCTTTGCTGCATCCAGCTGATGAGCCAGTGGCAAAAAATTGTTATTAGTCTTTCACATTTTATTATGCTTTTTTACTATTGCAATGTTATGCATCACTCCTTGTCCTCTTCTGCTTCCATGATGACTTATCTTTGTTTAATCAGAAAATTTGATGATCACTTTTCTTTTTTTTTCCCTCTAAAAACCATTAATGAAGATAATAAATAGGATCTGTCTCACTAAATACATTTACCCTTAGAAAATTCTGTCACCTCTCTCTTTTTGGCTTGGTAGCATCCCTTTTAAATGAGCCTGGAAGAAAATGCAGATGAAGTAAAATCACGTCGTTAACCAGCTTTACAGACTTTACAACCATCCATCCATCCATCCATATTTCAATTTGAAGAACAATTTCCCACATGATACTGAAATCCATATATGTTAGATGACTACTTTGCTTGAAAACAAGAATATTTTAACTATTTTGAAAAATAATAGACTCCATTCCAGTTACGATTACTTTTCTATCAATTCCTTTGTTCATGGCTTAATGGAATATTGTCTTGATACCATGTGTGGTCATTGTAATTTGACTAATTTTTTTCTATGACAAGTAGGATAAATATAACTAAGGATTACTTTATAAAGGTTGGTTGGGGGTAAGATAGGCAGAGATTGCTATATAATGTAAGAAATCACTAAAAAAAATTTCAGAAGGAAATAATAATATCTCTACTTTATGGATCAGTTCTTAAAACATCTGATATAATTTAGTAGAATTTACAGCAATTTATGTTCAAATGCTAAGTACCATAAGCATACATTACTAGAAGAGAATTACAGAATGGTTTGTGTTAGAAGAGACCTAAATGATTATATAGTTCCAACCTCTCTGCCATGGGCTGGGACACCTGTCACTAGACCAGGTTGTTCAGGGCCACATCCAACATGGCCTTGAACACTCCCAGGGATGGAACATTCACAACTCCTCTGGGCAGCCTGTTCCAATGTCCCACCACCCTCTGAGTAAAGAATTGTGTTCTGATATCTAATCAAAACCTACTCTCTTTCAGTTTGAAGCTATTCCCCTTGTTCTGTCACTACATGCCCTTGTAAAAAATCTCTCTCCATCTTTCTTGCAGACTCCCTATCTGACAGAACTTCAGACTTTCCAGGTTTCCACAGTCTTGATTCTTTGCTATTTTTTTTCATAATTATTGCTCGAAATAACTTCAGAGAGTTTGTTATCTCTGTCTCTCTCTAACACATGTGGTGGATACGCTTTCCTGTGTATCCTGCAATTCTACTGGCTTCATGGATCTTTCCTTGGCAGACCACAGATTACTTCCAGCTTAGACACCTGTTATTCTGTCAAGACATGCAGAGGGATGGTGACCATCCCCATCCTTTTGTAACACATACTGTCAGGATGAAGTAGTATACTGAAGGGTTTGGAGGTGTGCTGAGTCTCCACAGTTTAGGAATGTACTTGAGACAGGTATAGAAAGTTTAAAGACTTAGTTGATGGAAATTGGGCATTAGAAATTCTCTTTGTATTCTTCTTACTTGCTTTGCTATAATGTATGAATACCTTGTTCAATGACAACGGGTATTCAAATCTGCCATTTGTGGCTCATCTGCAGTAGATTTTTTTTCTTTCAGTTCTCAAGTAGCAACAGATTAAGAGTAAAAAAAAATTGTAGCTTGCAACAGACACATGGGGAGAATCTAACCTTTACAAACATGAAAAGGACCATCAGCCAATTAGCTGTTGGCTAATAAAAAGTCAAATTCTTTGTTGAACACAAATCTATATAATTTTGAAAAGCATCACAAGACTGGAGTAAGGAGCCATCATTGTGTTAATGCTATCAAATAGCTTTTGGGGAAGAGAAAGAGCATGCACTGGCTTCTTAGAGCCACAATCATACATCACGCACATGATACACATCAGAAATGGTACACAACATCCACATCATACACCTCTTCTTCAAGTCACATCCTGTCTGACATGTATCAAATGTCTCTGTACATATTTCAATGACCATATTGTACTCTAATAGAGTGATTTTAAATACATTTACAAATTACATTAGCAAGGGGAGAAAAAAATCTTTGCTTCATACACAAGTTCTTTGTGCTTTTGATATGGCAATGATTCAGAAACACACCTCTAATACTAAATTTACACTGAAAAAAATTCTTTAAATATATAAACATTTCTCTTGCTACATCACAGTAATGCTATACTATTCTTTAGCTAATTCTTCTCTGAATATTAGTCTGTGTAGAGGACAAACAGCTTATAAGGATGTCTCAGAAAGTCCTTATTTCATAGCACAGTTTGATATGGGTACTTCCTTTTCCAATTTCCCAACCCGTTTTCTCTTCCCAAAGGATCAAGAGGGTGTCCTCTAGAAAACCAGGGCAGCAAATATCCTGTTGCAGAACTGAGCTCTGTACAAATTCTTTGAAAGGATGTGGCATAGAAAATGCTCATTGCATTGGTTTAACAGAATCACAGAGCGGATCACGTTCGAAGGGACCCCACTGATTCATCTGGTCCAGCCTCCCTGCTCAAGAGGGATGTCAGGATTTTAAAAGGACAGTTGCCTGTCACAGACATGGTTAAGGTCACAGAAGGTGTCTCAGTGTGAGTTTTCAGGAATAGCAGAAACAGCTAGGATTTCTTTCCAGTTTTCCCAAATCCTGAAGTAAAATCTGAAGTGTCAACAGCAACTACTTGCAGCTTTGTTCTCCTGTTATTCTAGCTCTTCTTGAAAAATCTAAAAAAAATCTAATCTCTAGGGATGTTATCTAGGAGAAGTCAAAACTGAAGCATTATGGAAACCAAAGAGATATTTCTCACTCCTACATTTGAATTCTTCCTTTTCAAATTGCTCTGATTTATTTCTATCATTCCTTCCTCATCTCTTTTTACAAGCTGAAGTATCTTATTTTATTTAAAACATTGTCCTATGAAAGACTTCCCATATGGTAATTTTTATGTTGCCCTACACTGTTTTACAGACTCTGACTTTTTACAGACTCTAACTTTTCTTTCTTGGGATGACCAGTACAGCATCCAGTCATCAAAATGTGGGTACACCATGTATCAGCACCATAGATTTATGACATTTCCTATTTTTCTTGCTACACCTTTCCAATTAATTCTCTTTTTAATAGCAGCATCTTCATTTGATTGCTCCAGGCCACTGAGCTGTCAGAGAACTGTCCTAATTTCTTTTTATATAATGCAGCATTTCACTGAGGAACTTGTTGCTACAGCATAGTACAAATACCACAAATTTACATGGATTTAAAAAATAATTAAAGAAATCCATGACAGAAAAATTAATCAATGGCTATTAAATAACAGAAGGAATGTTGCTGGTTCAGGAGTTTCAGGCATCACAGTGCCAGGAGATGGGAGAGTACGGTAGGAAAGGACCATTAACTTCCTTTTCATGCTTCTCTCTAAACTTTTGCTGTTGACCTCAGTCAGGCAGAAGTTTATGCAAGGTGGACCTGGCTCAGACAGGTTGTTATGCCATGTTCTTAAGAAGGAGTAGTTAATATGTAGACCTTTAACATAATACTGCTGGTTTTCCCATGATGACGATTTTGCATTCGTCAGTGTTGCAGTTCAGCTGACAACCCATTTACTGAAGACTAGAGACCTTTTGAAAGCCTCTGCTGTAGGGTTAGTGAACCTATCTCATCCTGAGGCTTTGTCACTATCAGTGATCTTATACAGGCCGTTTACAGGAATATTGAGCAATGCAAGCTCCATTAAATCTCCCTGGGAGACTGCCTTACTGAAATTCCTACAGTGTGAACTTCCTTTTATTCTTGATCATTTCCCCCCATCGTTTAAAGAATAATTTATATATGCAAGGTGTGTGGCAGTTTAGTTTCTTTAAGAGACTCTGCAAATGGGTGTCTTCAGGCCCTTTTTTATAATCTTGCTTTAACTGCTCATTGCTCCTTCAAACTACTTTAACTGGTTAGTGAGCAATGACTCCCAGTACAAAAGTCAGTTAGGCACTTACCAGTTGCATTCGAACATGTGGCCTAATTCTACGCTTTCTTCTCGGTGTAACCACTTTACCTAGCATGAAGATTTGTGTGTGCAGTTTCCACTTCCTCTGAGATCTCTGAAAAAAATTAGCATAATGTTTCAGTGCCAAAGCTAAGGTAGATTTCAAATTACAACTCAGTACCCAGATTTTGAAGAAGGTGTGAATGAGTACAGTCTGGGTTGGCTCTTCTGTGCCTCACTCTGCTGACCCTTAGCCTTAAAGTGATTCTTTAGCATATTCCCCCTGCAGAGTAGGGCTGAAAGATGGAAAACTTTCCTAGAATGAACAGTAATACTAAACGTTCATCTAACTAGTTTGTCATGGTCTTGTTACCTTTTACCTTTCCCTGACACTTTGGTGATGACCGAGTGACCATTGGCAAGGATTCTGCATTGGGAAAGAGGTATTTTTTCGTGCTCTTTATGCCTTTAACAGGTTGTGCCTTTAATCTTTTTGGCTTTCCTTACGGCTGTTCTATCTTTACATGTCAAGTTTATTCTATTTCCCATTTTCCTTATTTCCTTATTGAGACAAAGATTCTATTTTCAGCAGGCTGTCTTCTCACCACCCTTCTGCAACTGTACGTGTGGGGCCGAGGGAAAAAGCCTTTATCGATCTTTTTGCTTTCTAGAGAGCCTTCACAGTGATGTCTTCAAACAGTCCCCTTTGCCATTTACAAGCATTTTATCCTTTAGCTACTTAATTTTTTTACCTTCACTGGACTTCTTTGTTTCTATGCACTTCCCTATCTAATCTCAAAGCTGTTAGACTCATGGTGGTTATTTTTTCTTTTTCACTCTTAAAGGGTGCTGAAGTTCACCCTGGTATTATAGAGTATATTTTTGGCAGTGATTTCATAAACTGAGTTGCATGCTTTGTCAAGGACTACCCTAAGGTTTGTTTCTTTTTTGGAGCAAGCAAGGGGCAGAATTTCAGTTGATGACAGTGTTTGGTCAGGTGACTGCTGCAAAGTTTGTTTCAGAGAGTGAGGCCAACAAATGATGTTTGGGCTGGTTCATTGCCTAAACAGTGGGTACAGAAGGACTGACTCTGTAGTGGTATGCAGTTGTCCTGGTATCCTTGGAGGATGGTCCAATGATGGTTAACAGCTGCAAGTGACTTATTTCCTCACTGTGCTGCTCTGCATTGATATTCTTCAGCAGTGGCCATGCCAGCCCTGCATGTGATGTAACACACGAACATCGTGCTTGATGAATACTGAAACCACATTCGGAAGCTGTGCCTAGTTCAAGAGCTTTAAGCTGTTCATCCTTGCTGTAGAAGTAAGTCTTTTTGTCCTCAGAGTCTACAGACCCGGTGCTCTGGCTGTGACCATTGGAGAAACATAGTTCCTTACTGCTACAGAACTGCAACAGTTTTTAACCCTTTGAAGTGTAGAAGGTATTGTGACTTTTACTCAAAAATCTGTTATTGGATTGTCCCCTCTTGAATTATGCCCTGGCATGCAGACGGCAGGACCTTTTATGGGACTGTGTTTTCTGGATCAGGGAACACCTTTTATGGGTAATTGGACATGACTTAGTAAGAATCATTGCAAATGCATGATTGTAACACCCTCTACTCCATCCTTTTGACCTTACTTACATCATGCATATTTATTCTTTCTGCTGATACAAATATTAACCTCCTATCTTGCATTAGAATCATATATTCATCCACTACTGGGGAAAACAGTGAGAGAGAAGAGTGATGCAGGAGAGAGGGGCTTTTAGTATTCTGTAGCTGAGCTGTCTGATGTAATATGTTAGAGAATATAGGTGCCAGTAATGTGCAAAGAGCTTGAAAAATGACCAGACAGTGCCAAGCCCACAGTGCCTGTTGTCAGAAGGGCTATCAGTGTAATAAATCAACCTGTCTTGTGTCAAGGGTCATGCAGTCCGATGTTCAAAGCTGTTTGGCCAGCCTGATCCAGACAGGCATATGCTATTCATTTCCGAGCTGTTAGTGCTATTACTAGAACCATCCTAAA
The DNA here is from genome assembly GCA_013399195.1 of Dicrurus megarhynchus. Lineage (NCBI taxonomy): Eukaryota > Metazoa > Chordata > Aves > Passeriformes > Dicruridae > Dicrurus > Dicrurus megarhynchus. The sequence continues at coordinate 832,181 of VXAD01002580.1, forward strand.
GCAGTGTTTGCCCTGTGCTGCTTTGGGCTTTAAGTCAGGGAGAGTCCAAAGGAGAGAGTATCTGGGAGAAGGGAATGAAGTACTGCTTAGTTTCAGGTCTTATGCTTCTCCTGGAATTATTTTTACTAGGCACTACCAGGAGGAGTATGGAAAACCGCTTGCCAGATGGGTTCTTCCCGTGCCTTTTGTGTACAACAGTGGTGCCTAACCTGTTCCAGTTGGATGAGCCATATAGGACCACAGGGGCAGATGGGAACAACAGCCAGTGTCTTCCTCTGTTCACTTGACCACACACTCACAGAAAATGGACAGGACATGTCCCGTTTTGAGTAAGTGGATATCAAGAAAAATACAACTGAATGATCCACTCCAATCCCGTTTACTGCATATTTGTCAATTGTGTTTCTTACTTGTAGGTCTCATTCCTACTGTGCTTTTCACCTCCATTCTGTCATATTTAGATGGGCTGGAGGGAGGACAATCTGCTCCTAGTCCTGCTGAGATAGGAGGAGCCTCTTCCCATCTGTCTTCTCCTACCCCAGTGTTTGTAGGGCTGGATAGGTACAGGCAAGCTGCAGTAGGCATTTCAGGCCAGTCTGAAACATCCTATGTTCAGGAGCTTTAATTAGGCTCACTAGCTGGGAATATGCAGGGAGAAAGGTTAAGGCAGCAAATCAGGCTAATTACAGGCTGGAAGTCCCAGGAGTTCAGGTCAAGTGATCTTCCATGGCCCTAATCTCTCAGAAAGAAGTTGTTAATGCCATGCTGTCTCTGCCAGTGCTGCAGGGCTGCTGGTTTTCAAGCCAGGCACGTGGTGACTTCCCAAAGGGCCGTTCTGCCCTGGGTACCCCCAAGGCAGGTCAAGTTACAAACCCAGGTGAGCTGGGTCACAAATTAATATTTCGCCTCAGTGCTTTTGGGTGGTGATGGCAGTAGGTCCTTGGTCTCTGCTAGAGCACTCACAGATCCACAATCTATAAATCCATCCATCAGGGGCTCATCAGGCTCCTACACTGCACCCCAACCTCCGTCTCATATGCAGCTGGGGTACTGAAACATCCAACTGTCAGAAGCAAATTGATGTGAATACAAATGACATGCAGCATAAAAGGCTTGCACACATTTTATGTAGGAAGTAATTTTGCAACCTGAAACAAATTTCAGAAGAGCAGTTGGGTGAGAGGCTTAAGGATTCTTAGCAGATATAGCACAGAGGAAGTTACAGTGGGAACCTGGCTTGGTCCAAATAGACAAAAACACTGCATTACAATGTCAAACAAAACCCCAAAAGCAAAACATACTCCAAACTCAAAGACCATGCCCCCAAACCTGTAAAAAAATTAGGTTTAAACAAGGTATAGAGGGAAAATTCAGCAGTAGAGTTTTGACTAAGAATTTAATCAGCTTGCTTCCAGAATTTTTCTCAAAGATTTGTAAACTCCTATGTTTGAAAGTTAATTTTATTCAGAGAAACAACTGTGGTTATAATATAAGTCTTAATTGTACATGTCGTTTTTAATCATTTCACACATCCTATGTGGACTTTATTTCCACTGAGCATTTCAACAGTTATTGTTTTTGAGAAAATTACTATGCCCACCTAGCCCCCCAAAAACACACTGGTTATGTTCTTCTCAGACTGGAGAAAGTGCAATTGATTTCTGTTTTTCTTGACATACCCAAATCCGGGGAAGGTCTTTTACAAATTAAGATCAAAAGTTGTTAAAGTACTGGACTGGCAGCAGTGCTGGTGTCTCATACTCAGGCACTGTGCAACAACGTCAACCCTTACCAACTCTTTTCCACATCTGCAGAGACCGTGATAATGCCTGATGCCTTTGTAAATGGCTTTGAGAAACTTGTAAGAAGTCATTTGTACAAGTAAGTGAGTCAAGTCATTAGCAGCAGAGCCTAACTGGAATATCAAGATGCAAGACAAAAGACAAAAAGCAGATTTGATCACTTCATGTCCCTAAGTACATATCTAGGATTATTAATTTTTCAAACTATGATTCCAAAGGTACCGTCAATGTTAAACGCTTGTGAAAAATTCTGTCTATGTATTTCAATAGGAAACTTTGTAATGATGAAGCATTAGAACTGGGAATGTTTCTCTCTCTGCAGTGTTTTAGGCAGTGCAATAATAAAAATAGAACAACAGAGTGTAAAACCAGAGTAAGGCAACAAATAGTGAAGACAGAGGGCAGAAAGGACCACTTGATGTAAAAGAAAAATATATTCTTTATCTGTAGCAGTTAAATCAGTGCTCTTAATAGCAGAGTTGAACTATGTGTTATCATGCTAGACTTAGTGAGCAAGAGTGCCATCTCAGAGTCTGAAACAGCAAGCTGTGAATTACAAGGGGTTGAGAAAATAAAAGGAAAGAAAATGTCCAAAGAGTGACATACTGTTTCTTCCAGTGAGCTAATCGAGAAGATATTTTGCAAGGTTTTTGTCCTTCCAGTGCTTACTATAGAAAGGACCTTAAAAATTATCCAGTCCCAATGCTCCTACCGTGGGCAGGGACAGCTTTCACTAGACCAGGTTGCTCAAAGTCCCATCCAATCTGGCCTTGAACACTTCCAGGGGCAGGGCATCTACAGCTTCTCTGAACAACCAGTCCCAATGCCTCACCACCCTTGATTTGAAAAGTGAGGGTGTCAATATTTGATATGTGTGTATTTGGCAGCAAAGCTGGCTTGAAAGTCCCCAGGATCCATGACCAATTTATTGCTCCCTCTAACATGTTAGAAAAAGCTTAAAGTTCTGTGCACAAACGGGGTAACTCCGATGGTTTGGAGCCAAAACAGCCATTCAAATCCACCAATACTAAAAATCAAACTCTTTCAGAAGATGATGTAATGTCGGGTACCAGACATGAGCTTTGCTGCTGGAGCACAATATAGTAGCTAGCAACAACAACAGTGTGCAAGCTTCCACTTGAATAATTCCACTTGTGCAGCTGTGCTGCTGGTCTTTGGCTGGACTAACCCCATGTATCCTGATTTATTCCCATCATGTAGTAAGAGTAAGGTCTGTATATAGGGAAGATATATCTACTATAGCCAATTTGTACTTGATGGGTAAGAAATAATCTCCAATAAAAAGGGTTCTTCCTGTTGATTCATCTCATGTCAGGCTGCTGTTAATTTCAGAGAATCAAAATGAACCAAAATATTTATTTCTACATACAGGTAACAAAAAAATTAAAAATTCAGTAAATGCTTGCTGTATCATTAATTCCGATTTGAACTCCTTTTTTATTACAAAAGAAAATACATGTTTATCTGGTACAAAATGATATTTAAATGTTGTAGGGGAAGAGAACTTCTAATTTCCAAAATATTCTGGACTATTACTAAGGCCAGTATAATAATCCAATATTTAGAATAGACCTAATATGGCTATAAGGTTTGTGTTTGTTTAAGTTATGATTACTTAAATTATTGTAAAGTAGCGTCTGAAGCTTGTTAATTAAGTGCAATGCATTACTATTGGCACTTGTTGGTGTAGTAGCTGTGGGTAGTGCTTCAGGGATCTACAAGAAGGAAGTGACTGGCAGCAAGCAACCAAAAATCAAATGTGGACTCTGCATCACCTTGTATACAATCAGGAAGGAAAACATGAGGCTCTTTCAGGCTCTGCAACAGCAGACACAAAGTAATGAATAAAAAATAAACCCCCTGCAAGAATTTTTAAACACATATTAGAGGTATTTCCCCTGCAATATTTTAATGGTCTTATGAATTTCGTGATTGTGTCATTGAAATGTTGATTGCAATTTGTTTTAGTTTGTTTTCCATGTTCCTAAACCTGTCAAGATTAGGTGCTGAGCAATGGGGATAACTGGAGATCAGTGGCAGACAGCTGGTGTTAATGCACCTTGTTATAACACTGAGATGTTTTTCCAGCTTGTAACAACCAGTTGACCCTGTTGACTGTGGCTAATGCAAATGCATTTGGTCGCCATCAACAGGTGTGTGGGGATGGCATGTATGTAAAGATAAAATATTTGTCCATGCCTCTACAGTCTTTGCTTTGCCAAATAATTGAGAGCTGTTTGTCCAAGCAGCCTGTTGCTGTGCACACCCTAAATGCCAATTATTTACATGATTTAATATGATATATGGATATTTTTGTTACTGAGCCATTGACAATAAAGCAATCACCTACACACTTCCTACCCAACCTAGGGAAGAAGCAGGATGGGGCATACTGCATTTTCCTGCCCTTCTGTCCCACAAGGAAAACAGCTCTGTACAGGGAACTCATCCAGCATGAGGGTAGAGGGGCCATCTGTATGCCCTGTGCTGGGGAAGCCTGGAATCCGCTCTGCCATTCAAACTGCGAGCGTGGGTGTCCACCTTCGTCTGCTGCACACGTCTCTTGCTCTCCAGCTGATCTCAAAGAAGTCTTGCTAAAAGAAAGCACTTGCCCTTTCTAAAGCAATGGGAAGCAGACATCCTCCTCTGCTCGAAGGTGAGCACTTGACCTGAAGATCTCGGAGGTCTGTTGAAAGAGGTGGTGCTGGGTTTGTAGATGTGGAGCCGCTGCTCCCAAAGCACTGCAGAGCTGTGCAGCCCCAGCACCTGGCAGTGACTGGCCCCAGCACATGGATTTATGAGGTCCATGTTTGGGGCTGCAGAACCTGGAGGGTGGTGTGCCCTTGGATCACCAAGCTGAGCTCTGTCCAGGACAGCAAACCCAGAAATGTCTCTGAGGAGTCCATTTGTCCAGAGCTTGGGTGAATGAGCCGTGGCTAGATGTCTGTCCTGGAAACAAGTGTCTAGTACTTTTCTTTGACAGAATTCAGGTGGGCTTACCCTTAGGGTTAGGAAACAGAAAAACCTGTAAGAGTAAATGCTAAATGATGGCATATGGTAAAGCTTGTTGAGATTGTGAGAGATTAATCATTTTATATGCATATTTCTCACATTAAAAAGCTTATATCAGCAAGTTTAAAACTTTAATTACGAGTTAAAACCTCCTGGAATATTGAAAACATATTTAAAATAGTTAAGTACTGGTGCATGTTGATGGACCACCCAATTTTCCTCCATATTTTAATTTCGGGAAAATATTAGATTTTTGAATTTTTATCTTTTCTCTGACTAGGAATTTTTTTCAGGGTGGAAAGTGGTTTTTTCTCCTGGAATCTCTTATCACAAAGCAGTTGTTTCTGTTGGTTACAATTTCCCAGGCAGTGAAAGACCTGTTGTGTGAACTGCCAATTACCACGACAGAGCCCCGTGCCATTCCAGTCCTTCAGCTTCTGAACTCACCATAAGCTACACCAGGTGCTCTGTGCAGCTGAAGGGATGATGCAGGTACATCTTTTGTGAGCATCCCTTTCAGAGGGTGGTAATTGCTCCTGGGCAGCTTTTGTGGTGTCAGCATTGTTTTCAGTTGGCATGGGAACAAAACCAGAACCTCCTGAATGTTTTTCAGAAATAATTGGTTTGAGATGAAAAATCTTGGATTTTCAAACAGACTGCATGCTTTCTCTGTTTTTGCCTTCAGAAGTGACCAAGAGCCTTGAATCTTGAATACCTCCCTGATTAAAGCTTCACGTAAACAGACATGTTTTCTGCAAAATTTTTGGCTCTGACAAAGCAGCATCTTTTGATGAGACTCCAGATGCATACTTTAGATATGCATAGATAGTTTTGATTTCCTAGAAAGAAATACCTAGTAGACAGAGAGGGTTTGCCAAAAGTAATTATATTTTATCTCAGTTTGGCTTTAAACCATTTGGGACTATCCAAGATCATGCTTTGGTAAAACAAACAGATGTGGTCTGAACTGCAGCAAGAAGCTAAATGGTAAGAGACATACATCTATACGTTGTGTTACAGTGAAAATTAATATTGTGCTGCTAGAGAATTCTATCCACATCTGTAGCAAATAAAAAGAGAGAGGCTTATAGGATATTATATTCTGAGGAGCAATGTGACCAGTGAGGCAGAACTTGATCCACAATTGCCAAGCTACAACCTGATAATACACCATCAATTCTGAACGATACCGATCGGGGATGGTGCTTCATAATCTAAGCAATTGCTTCAAACAGTTCCACAAAGTTCCAAGATCTACTGTACTGAAGGCAGCAGAAAGATCCATCAGCAAGAGTACTGCAATTTAACTTGAATCAGCAGCTGGTGATAAATCATTTGTGACCTTAAGTAAAGCAATCCTAGGACAGTGCTACTCCCTGGAGCAAGACTGAAAACTCATATAATCCATTCCCAGATAAAATTGCTGGTAGTAAAAGGGCAACCACTTGCTTCATCTTTCCTTTCCTCACATCCCAAAAAAGAGTGCTTGTCCAGTTATCACGAGGTAGAAGAGAAATCTGCAATGTAAGAGAGGGGAAGCTTCCCCCACTAACAAAGAGCAGCTGCAAATTTCAGCAGCTCAGGACTTGCAGAAAGCAAAGAGTCATTAACCATGTTAGCTATAAACGAAGCAAAGCGCTGAAAGACTGTCCACAAGCAGCCATATGGGCCAAGAATCAAACCCAGGAGTAATGGAGCATGATTGCTTTCCCAACTGTGTGATCTCAGCAAGAAGCAAATACAAATGTATAACACTTGCAGATACAGGCACTGGGAGCATAATTGCCAGACCTAGTGCTCAACAGTCGCAGCTGATTAGAAATTCACTCTGTACTTGCTGAATTCCTCACAGGAGGCAGCTGAAGGATTGTGCACGAGGAGTGATTTGTGGGGCAAAATGTGATCAATAGCACAAAATAAGGCTTTAGGTCTGTTTTTTCTCATCAATAACAGAACAAGAAAAAGTAGATCTGGCTGGATCAAATGCAATGTGCTAAGAGTGCAACAGCTTGGTGCTTCAGGAGACTAATTTCTGGACTAAACAGTCATTGAAATAATTCCATGAGCTGCTGTCTTCACCTTAGCCAAGTCCTGTGATCACAAAGAGGTAAAGTAAAGCACAGAAGATTGAGAACAAATCAGGAGCTTCACACACTTACTCAGTTTTTAAATGAAAGGAAATAGCAACAGTAAAAAAATCATGGTTTGCACAAGATGGTGAGGTAGGTAAATTTTATGCAATTAATAAAATAAATGTTGGATCTCTCATTTAGCCTGGTTGTCTCTGAAGGCTTTGGTGGGTTTTTCAGAACACAGCATAATCCTAGGAGAGGTAAATATGAGATATTTACAAATTAGAGGACAAATTATACATTTTGATCACTATCAAACATGTACAGATATCCAGGATATACAGATATACAGGACTAGCTAGACTCTGCCTTTAATGTAGGTCATCTTCTAGAACAATCATTATAATACACTTTTGCTAGCTGGTTATCCAAATAGTTTCAGTAGTTCACTGTCAGACGAGTTGTTGAAGCAAAAAACCACCCACTTCTCATGTTAAATATCGTGGAAACGCAGCAAAGAAACAGAGAATAAAAGAAAATACCACCACTCCTAAAGAATCACCAGTCTTATACAGACTGCATCTCAACTGTAACTTTTAATGATCCAGGCCTGGGACTCCATTAGTGTTTAATAAATAATGATGATTATAGCTTACCTGCACAATGCACGCGAAGCTCCCATTGATGTCGATGTGAGTGCTTGGCACAGACTGATGGCAGGATACTCCTGTGACAGAGATGAATTTTCCATTAGAACAAAATGAGTAAGACCTGTCTCAGTCAGCAGAATTCACAGCAACAACAGACATTCCTCAGGGGCTCAGTGAAAGATGCCCATCCTGGGTGGTTGAAAGCAAATTGGGTGAGAAGCAGTGAGGCAGGCTTGGACAGCCACAAAACCAATTTGGGCTGAGGTAAAATTGCCCTGATGTAAAAAAAAAAAAAAAAAAAATATATATATATATAACATGCAATTATATCCATATTTAATTTGTATCATGTGGAAATCTTTGCTTTCTTTCTTATCACACCACAGGGGAAATTTGTATTTTCTTTTCTATGAAGGCAAAAGATAAAATTAGTATTAGGGGAGGAAGAGAGAGGATGCAGATGCCTTGAGCAATCTTTTGAAAACCAGCTTTTATTTACAGTAAATCAAGAAAAAATTAAATGCTGTTTTGGTAAACAACAGGAAACCATTCCCCACACAGAAATTTGGACCATGAGTCAGACCATTCAGTTGCATTTTTTTCTTCGAAGATTTCGTAAAAAATGTAGAGATGGGGAAATTTTGTGAAACTAGCTGTGAGAGACAGGAAGACAGCTAAGCACAACAGGGGCACAGAGAGAAAGATCTTACAGTGTGGTCTTGAGAAAAAAAAATTAGGAAGGAAAGATTTTGGCAAGGGATTGGCTAAAAAGACCTGAATCTGTAAGTCAAGAAAAAGCCTCTGCTATTTTGGCATTAATTTTTTTGTGGAATACGAATGGAATTTCTGTAAATAAAGACTAGTGGTCAATTTTGTTATCAGCTGTTTCTCTTGGACATCTGCATATTTTGCTTGACCATTTGAGTAAAAAGAACATTTTCTTCCAGTTTCTAAGGTGATCAGTGAAGAAAAAAAGGGAAATGGGAAAATATAAGAAACCACAAGTAACTGAATTTCCTTTTTGAAGGATGTTTAATAATAATAGACTGTTGCTAAGTGAGCAAGTTTATTTTCAGGAGGAAAACCATAATTGTTAGAACATATGCCTTAACAAATCAGGTGGAAAGGATTAATCTGGTAAGGGGAATACCTATGCTCCAGTCTTAACATTATACTAATGATCCCAACAAAAAAAAATCACAGCTTAGAATAGCTGATTAAAAGAGCACAGGAAACCATCTACTTCAGTGAAAAATAAATGCTGAAAATAGTTATAAGCAAGAGGGATGACAAACTTTGTCTAACAGTGAAATAAATAAAATACATCAGAAAGATTTCATTTTTTCTACATTCAGGTGTTATGTGCAGATAATGCACAACATAGGGTCAGGATTATTGGCAGTTCCCTATATATATATTGTTTTATAATAATCATTTTTGGATGTGTAGAGCTATCTACTTAGTAAGTCTGCATTTGTAAAATGTGAAACCTACAGTTCATGTCTCATTGAAGTTGTGCAAATTAGGTACCCAAAACCCAGACTGGATTACAAAACTCTGGTTCAGATTTCTGTGAGTGCTACTAGAAAATTGTGCTTTTATTTAATAATATTTTCAGGTTTTATTTGTTTAAAAAGTGATCCCAACAATTTGTTTTACTCTCATTACAGCTTTTACATGGCATAGTGCAAAGAATGTAAATATTTCTTGAGCTACTTAGTGGTGCAAATGGAAACGTGAAAATATTTATTGCTGAAACAAAAGTACAATCTCTATTGCTTAATTATGATAATCTAGGGAAATTGTTCTTGCATAATTCCATATAAAGTAGTAAGAGAAAAAAATAGCTAGCTGTTCTTTTCTATTGCTTGCCCTTAGTAGATCCAGGTAAGATTCTATTAACTCATATTTTCATGTCAAATTTCTTGCTTAAGCTGGATTTTGGAAAAAGTATAGTACTTTGAAATGCAATCACTATTACTTCTGCTGGTAGAACCACTGCTGAAGTTCTGGGAGAAGTTATAGATTTCAGTGTAATGTCATTTAAACTAATTTCTGAAACTGCAAGTATTTTTGTTTATGTATTTGTGCTTTTTAATTTTTTTTTTTTTTTTTTACTTTAGGGTCATAAATCTGTTTTCTAGAAGCTAGAAAGTTTTGAACAGAAGTTATTTCTAGTCCTTCTGGCTCTGAAGATATCTTCTTAATATAAATAATTACTGCAACTAAGTTTATAGAATATGCAACCCTTGGGGCTGTGGAACTCATTATGTTTTGTGTAAATACATATAGATTAGGCTTGCCTAATGTGAAATTTTGAACTATGTGCATTTAATTTCAATTCCTGCTCTGGAACAACCAACTGGAGAAAATAAATTATTATGGCCTATAGAATATGCAAGGTGTTTCATTAGGTTCACGTGGCAGCAAGACTGCCAGCTTGAAGGCTTCAAAGGACTTTCTGGGGAAAACAAACACACTTTAGGTACAGCAAAAAGTATATAGCTTGGTTTTCTGTGGTGGTCTGTTTGGTTTTGCCTTGTTGGATATCTTTGCTGTGGCTGGAACGCTCCTGAGAGCTCCTGAGAATGAAACCTGAGCTCCTGCCAGTCCCTTGTGGGGACACAGACTTGTGTCTCTCTCCTCCACCTGGCTGTGTTCTTTTGTGATGTTTGGAGGAATTTACATCCTTCATACCTCTCACATGTGTTAGAGGTAGCTTAAGCCAGCAAAACGATTCACAAGTTACTGAGGAGAGGTGGAACTAGGACGTACAAACCAGGTAAACTTCATTTCCTTTGAAGGAACACAAATCTTGAGGAGCAGCTGGGGCAGCTGGGATTCTTTAGCCTGGACAAAAGGAGACTTGGCAGGGACCCTATCACTCTCCAACTACCTGAAAGGCGGCTGTAGCAAGGGTTGGCCTCCTCTCCAAGGTTACAGAACAAGGGGAAAGAGCCTCCAGTTGCACCAGGGGAGATTTAAGTTGGATATTGGGAAATTTTTTTCACCAAGAAGGTTGTTAGGTACCAGAACATTCTACCCAGGGAAGTGGAGGAGTCGCTGTCCCCAGAAATATTTAAAATACATGTAGATGCGATTTAGGGATGTGGTTTAGTGTTGGTTTCTCTCTTGTTTTGGTTTGCTTCTGGTGCGCGAGTTCTTTTACTCAGAATTCGGACTGAGACGCAGGAGACGCCAGGCTTTTCTTCTAATTTGATGTTTATTATTTTCTTATCTATGGTACAGCTGCACAGGATGTGCTTCTTAGTTAACAAGGTGGAAAATGGCCCTGAGTCGTAACTTCCAAGGCCATTTAAAGTCCAGTTTACCCAATTATGAAATTCCAAGTAGTATGTTTTTAAATATTACCCAACAACTAACTACTTATGATCTGTACTGCGGGGTTTTTGACCCAATAAAAGAACACCCAGATTTGTGAAGAAGAAGGAAGAAAGAAGAAGTAAAAAACCCACACCCAAAATCTTCCATATTGCTACACACATATATTACTATATCCCATAAACCTAAATTTCTACATTTCTACATATTCCACCCAGTGACATAACTTTAATTACACAGCAACAATCTCAGTGTTATCCCATAATTTGGGAAGCCTTTCCCAAGGCCTCAGGTCAAGAGCAGTGTGTTTTTCAAAATCATTACCTGTCAACACTGAAAGATTGAAATTATCTAAACCCAGGGTTCCAACAGTTTAGTGGTGGATGTGGCAGTGCTGGGTTAATGTTTGAAGTTGATGATCTTAGAAGACTTTTCCAACCAAAATTATTCTATTATTTTAAAATCAGTTGAATCAAGTACTTTTTCAGTCCCAAACAAAAATTCTGGGTATGAGCTCCCTAAAGAGTATTAACATTCCCTCTTCCCAGCCTAAAGTCTGTCCTGGTGCTGTCTCACAGTCATTTCAACCAGGTTGAAACCAGGATGCTTCAGAGAGCCCTTTCTTACCCCTGCTGCTTTCCTTGCCTCGGGTCTACAGACCTTTCTTTTGGGGTGTGTTGTCAGAACAGCCCGTCACCACACTGTAGACTAAGAATGAGCTGATGATGGCTTTTTGCTCTACAAGCTATTTCACTTTGTTTTAAAAACATCTCCTTTTATTTCATTAGTTACTCTGGTGATGGAAGTGAGAGTCTGGGTAAAGATGAGACAGTTTTCAGTGCTGTGTATCTCACTGAACACTGGATTCACTGGATGCTGACAACTGATGGTGCCTCTCCCCAAGTCCTTATTCCCTCCTCCAGAGTGAGCAAGTGGATTTTGGTGAATTTGACACAAAATACAGCCTAAGTACAGCCTTTCCCCAGATGTGTAATGCATTCCATCCCTGTAATAGGTGTGCTGCTTCAATGTGACGCCATCTGAGGAAGATCTCAGGGACCATTCAGTTATACCACAGCTCTGTGTGTATGTGATTTGGATACCGTTTTTATTTAAAACTACAGTACTGTACCCTCGTTATACTTTTACCTCAAGACAACTAGCATGGACTCATTGCATGAGATAAAAATCAGAGCTTTTTCAGTGAAAACACCCTCAGAGACCTTTCATGTTTTGTTTGCCCAGAAAGTTTGTGTCATCCCAGAACACTTGTGTTTTCTGCCTGTTTTTCTGTCTGTGCTTGAGAAAAGAGAAAGGTAATTCAGCTTTGCTCTTGTTTTTGTTCTTTTTTTAAGCTAAATAAAAGAGCTAAGCTCTGTTTTCTGGCCTTTGCTTTTGTTTCACTGACTGTCCTTTCACACCTGCTCTGTCATCCCATCTTTCCCTTCCTCTTGCTGCCCTTCTCTCTGGATGATCTCTGTTCCTCCAGTGGCAGATCCCTGCAGCAGGAGGGAGGCAGCCACAGCTCTGCCCCACGGCTCTGTCTGCAGCTCTGGGGGTGTGTGTGTCTCTGCTGCAGCGCAGGGACAGCGGGAACATTTTGGGCAGCGTCACAGAGCTGCAGGTGGGTTTCCTCTGCAGGCAGAGGTCTCGCCTAAAATCATGAGATAAATTACATTTCTCTGAAAGGAAGCACAGTCACCATCTTTCAGATGCACCATCTGATTTCAGTTGCTTTTCATGGCTTGCAATGAAACTATAAGTAACATTTACAATTTCTTTTGCATCATTTGTATTTAAGAAACATATTTATTACATGAACTCTTGTTACTTTCTAGCAGTATTTCTACAGCTATGTTTGCCATAGCAGCTCCCCTGTTACATTACTGCAATTATAATAAATTATTGAAGCAGAAGCCTAAATATGCACCTAGCCTACTCTTTTAATTTTAATTCCAATTTAAATATTTTATACAGTTTTCCTATAGATTCTTCATTGATGGCTAGTAATCGCACCAACACAGAAAATATAGTTTTGGTTTAAAAGATGCTTTTGGAAATTGTACCAGCATTGTTAATTATTCAAGGCAAAGAAACAAGTTAAGGCTCTCTGTCTTCAATGTGTCAACAGGATAAAAGAGAAACATTGTTTGTATCTAGATGGGCATATTAAGCCCAGTCATAAATTTGGTAGAGCAAGGAGGGAAAAGTTAGAGGCATACCTAAGACACACTATGAACATCGGGTATTCAATGCAGAGGTGGGTTTCTGCAGTTAGGGCTATTTTATTAACTGGCAGAATTTGAAGTTGGAATAGGAAAAGAAAAATAATTGGTGCCACCCATACTCCCAGTCCTACCCTCACCTTTCCCGGTTTTCTGGTCAAAACATATTTCTGCCTTTCCTTTGATATGCTTTATCTTTTTCTGTAAGGAGCTGGACTCGATCATCCTGATGGTTCCCTTCCAACTCAGTAAGTTTTAATAACATTTTAATAACATAAGTATGGTGGAGGGCAATGATAGTGATGTACCAGCAGATTATGTAAATCAAAGAGAAGGGGGTTTTTTGTGTCAATATGGTATTTGTTTTCTTTTTTTTTTTATTATATTTTTTGTATTTTTTCATTTTAAGAACCTATACCTGCTCAGTAATACATTTTGTTAGCAGTTATCCAGCACAGAGGATAAGCTTCCATTGTAAGTTTCAGATGGGAAATGGCAGGTTTCTGCTTGCCTCTTCTCCCCAAGCTTCTATTTTTCTATTAGCAGCAAACTCCCAGTAAGTTTGAAAAAGAAAAATAATCTTAAAAATAATCTTTTTTTAATTGCCTTGTACTAAAGTATAGAATTAAGCTTTATATTAAAATAATTAAGACATGAAGAATGCATTTTTTATGAAGACATGAATTCAGAAAGTTGTCATGAATTTTCTAGATGCAGCCTAAGGAAGAAAAAGAATAATTTTGCTTAAATTCTGTTATCTGTCACAGGAATAACACATCTTAATAATATGAGTTTTCTTTTTAATTAGCTAATATTTTGTGTATAAATTAATGTTGGCCAAATAACAAACATAAGAATTATAGCACCTCTCTTCATAGAAAGCTGGGCACAAGAGTTTAGCATGTATTGAAGAATGCATGGCTATGATAGATCATTATCTGACAACTAAACTGCTATTTTAATAACTGGTTACCTAATTGCACACCTGAAACGATTTCTAGTTGGACTCCTTGCTGGTATCAAGTCTCTTCATTTTACAACACTTTCTTTACAAAATGCTATGGAAACTATAGGATTCAATTCCCATTCTGAGAGTGGGAAACAGCTTTGCAGTTCGGTGTAACTTCAAAACTTTTCTTATTTCACAAGATAAAGCCACAACTTTTTGAAGATGAGAGAGACGATACGAGATTAGAGTGCTCCAGTGAGGAACCTGGACTGCAAGAGAACCAGACTCTTGACGTGGGTCTTTTTAAGGGGACTTCAGTTTCTGTGGCTGTTATAAGCACAAGGCTATTCTCTTTCCTGTCTGTCTGTGTCTCTGTCTGTCTGCCTCTCTCACCCTCTCATCTTGATCAGAAATTCTGTCCTGGAGCAAAGAAACCTTTTTCAATGAAAGTTTCATCTGAACTTCTGTGAAGAGTTGCAATTTCAATACACTGGCGTTTTTGGCAGAGTTGGCTAGCTCTACCTATGATTATATATATATAAAATCAAGTATCTCCTGCAGTAAGGAGCTGAGTAATCACATAGTTGTTAGCTAAGACTTTATTTTATTATATTTTGATGTATTACTTCTTAATAAATTGGAACTTAAGTGATGTATTGCTTAATAAAACTCAAACCTGAAATTCAACACATTTGTGGGAAACAGGCTATGGGTAATCCGCAAGCTAAAGCTACTTAAATTTGTGCAATACTGGATCTAACTCATTTTCACACAGTGTTATTCCCCCTGTCTGAGTTGGTGAGTTAACAAAGAAAAAATTCTGTGACAAAGGCAGCCAGCAATACTGTGATGGCAGTGTAACTTCTGTTCCTTGTCTGCCAGCACTCTGTATACAGTGGTCCTTTAATGTTCAGTTCCAAAATTGGATAGCACGTTTTCTGGGAGGATTTTTATGCTCATTAATCATAAAGTTGACCTTACCCACTGAAGGTGCCCAGTCATTTGTTTATAGACAAGCTCACAAAGGTATTAAAATGCTTAGCTGTGAAAGCTAAACCTCAGCTAGTGTGATATGTAAAATCCAAGATAAAGTGGTTAAGATGACTTTAAGAAAAGGCTTTGATGGAATCAAAGGGAAGTGTTTCACCTCATTTGGGTATGTACTTTTGTTGAAATGATGATGACAGAATCAAACTGTATCTTGTTCATTAGTACGGTTATTTGTAATAAGCCCTTTAATACTGGAAAATAGCTTTTTAAATTATTTTGATGAGGGATGATATGAAAACTAAGCAGATGCTGCTCTTTCTCTACATATTGTACATATCCTAGTTCAGAGGATACTTAGGCCAATACTGCAGGAGGCTTTTTGAAAAATAGTTGCTCAGAGAGTCAATCTGGCTGCAGTCTTACGCCAAAAAGATATTTAATACACTCCATTTTTGTTTTAACCCTTCTCTTTGTCTTTTATTTTCCCTATAAAATATCAGTGCTGAGCAAGTAAATGACATGGGGAAATCTGCTTAAAGATATACTGTTCATTACTTTTAAAACTACATGCAAATGGAGGCAACTTTTTGAAAGAAAGAGCTTTCCCTCTCACTGCACATTTCTTTCACCACTACTGTGATTCCAGTGCAAAGACTGGATTTGCAAGAGAGCTGTACCTTAATATAAATGAAATTTTTCAGTTCATCAAGGAAAGAGATCACTGTGAAAATAAGTGAACACTGGAGTGGGTTTACATTTCATTGTTCATAGATCCTAAAAGTCATCCGCAGTGCAATGACCTTTGCCTAATAATTGTATAGCTATGCAGTTTGCTTAATCTTACGTGCATCATAATATATTGGAGCATATACTGCAACCGCAAGCATAATAAACAGCAGCAGCAAAATAAATTTCTCACAGCTTTCCCTAAAGTACCATTCACCTTTTTCCCTCAGACCTAAAAAAAGCACCTCCCCATCTCAACTAATCTTTCCAAACACAGAAGCTGTCAACAGGGAACTCTGGCTGCCAACTTTGCTGGAAGTTTCCTGGTGCCCCAGTTGCAGTGGGTGATAGACCTCCACAGGCTTCCCAGGGAAATGTGATCATTTCTTGCCCATCCTTGTGTTCTCAGCACCATCCAATTAACAGTGGACCCCAACCAGCAACGATATCCAGCAGTGAATATTACTGGGAACCCAACTGAGCACCTGCTGATAAGGTTTCCCTGTTTCCTTCTGCACTCTAAATACTCTCATTGTTTATTTATAGAGTCAAAGATTAAAGCCAGAGAGGGCCACTGTGATCATCTAACCTCTAATCAGAAACTTTTCCAGTTTTTCAACCTTCTCCCTCACTTGCCAACATTAGATGTGGATGCAGAATGCAGTTTACAGTGACCCATTTAGAATTCCACCACACCTCAGTCCTTCTGGGCTTGCTCAGGTATCCTGGTTTCTTGTTCAGTAGTACCTGCAGTAAGTTTTGCACAACTAGTGTCTGCTCTCCAGTCCAGCTTTGAGCTCTGTCCCAACACACTGCCTCAGCTTTATCTCAGAGGAAAACTCTGCTGTTTAAGAGATGTAGAGATCCTTGTACCAGAACTCAGAATCAATGAACTCCATTGACATTTGTGTAAATTGTTCAGACTTATATCTGAAAACTCACAAAACCTGGCATCGTGAGTTTTTCAGACAGCCTTTGTTCTCTCTCTCCTCCTTTCCTGTTTGGCTGTGTTTTTTTTTTTAATTTGTTTTTTGGGTTTTAGGGTTTTTTTTGCAATAGAACGATGTCACTGTCAGTGACAAAAGTGTAATGTATTTCAGAGCAGTCTAGGTTTTCAAAGTGGTAAGTATCCACAGTAGCTCAAGAGACAAAGCTTGAAGAGGAAAGCAGTGAAGAATAATTAAATGGATTCAAAATGAGCACTCTGCAGACCAAATGCTGGCAAATCATTTTTTTAACTTGGCTAATTACTACTAGAACAATGTGCTTTTAACACACATCTGGCACTTTGACGTGAACTGATTTGTATCCAGATGATTCTGAAATGGGACTGTCGGCAGTCCCTTATGTAGATGTATGTTGAACTGCTATATTTTATGCTTAATTCCGGCAGGTCAAAGCCTATCCTGAATGATTCCATGTATCTGTATAGATAGACAGGAGTTACTGATATGAGTGCGGCATCTTAAAAAAAGATACAGAATATCCTTCATACCTGACTTTTATTTGTGGGTCGAGGTATCTGAAGGATAGAAAAATTTTAACAGTTGATAGTGATCAATCAAAGAAGTTCAGGAGTCACTCATGAGCAGGGGCCTTTACGGACAGCCCACGGGAAATCCGTGGTGGAACAGATACCCACCTGTGGCCCTTGGAAAACCCCATGCCAGAGCAGATGGATGTGCCCTGAAAGAAGCCACAGCCCATGGAGAGCCTGCACTGGAGTAGGCTCTTGGCAGGAACTGCAGCCTGTGAAGAGGAGCTCACACAGCAGCAGGTTTCCTGTCAGAATCTGTGGCCCATGGGGGGCCTACACTGGGGCAATCCATTCCTGACAGATTATACCCAATGGAAACCACACACACTGGAACATGCAGCCCATGGGAAGGACCCATGTTGGAGATGTTCATGAAGAACTGCCTCCTATGGGAAGGACCCCACACTGGAGCACGGGAAGGGTGCAAGGGGGAAGGACCTCAGGGGTGAGTGTTATGAACTGACCAAAGCTCTCGTTCTTCATCCTTCCTCGGTGGAGGAGGTAGGAGAGCTATGAGTGAAGCTGAGCCTGTTGAGGGAAGGGATAGAGTGGCTTGATGGATATCAGGAGGCCAGCCAAGGTCAACCCACCACAACCAAAAAGGTGTTTTGAGTGTAAAGAGAGCTACATGAGCAAACGAAAATGGCAAAATGTCTTCCTTTACCAAAGCACACCAAATGAGTAGCTGCGCTGCTCTCTTCCAGGCTGCAGGTCCAGGTGGTGTAGCTTCAGGGGTGTGACTCTGTCTGACACAGCAATGCCACAGAAGTCAGGCCTTAGCAGGTGACATTTCTTCTAAACTCATGGCTCTCACTGCCTTTCTGAAACTCCTGGCAGAATTTTGCCTAGTGATTAGCATATATAACTGGGAGTCAGGTTACCTAGGGCCTTTATTTCTAGCTAGGGCATTGGCTTGGTGGATGAGGTGACCATTAGTGAGATATCCCAGGTTGTTCTGCCTCTTTGCTGTAAAACAGAAAAAAAAAAAAAATCAGTAGGGATGTGAAACGTAATTCATTATTATTTGTAGAGCATTTGCTGATCTGTAGAACACAAGTGTTCTACTTTTGACTAATTCTTATCCTTGCCTTACATTAAAAGTGCATTATTCTTGCTTTATAATAAAAATGGAGATAAAACAAATAATACAGCAAGTGATAGTGAAAAATAACTTGGTTCTTGCCCAATGCTGCATTGCAATTCCTATGCACCTACTAAAACAATGAGAAACCTTAAGAAGAAGAGGATGCTACTTCTCTCCCTCTCTTGGCTTTCAAAAGATTTTTCAAGCTGTAATATAAAGCTGTAATAAATGCTATGTAATATCTTACCAAATCTTATCACAGAATTAAACACACAAAGGCTAATTGAAGAATATTAGCAATCTAAGAGGCTTCAAATGTGAGGGTCTCTTAGAATATTGAAGCAGAATTTTCAGTTCAGCAATTATCTAGTCGTATATGTTTTTTCTTTTCCACTGCATCCCAGTGTATGAATATTTTATTTGGTGACTTGGTAATTTCACCATGACTGTGTATAATTTCAAATATTATTAAAAACAATATCAAAAACAAGGTCTGACCAGGAAGCAGATAAACATTCTAGTGACAGCCTATTTTTGAGGTCAAGGTGTTTTTAAATCTTTTCTCACACAGAAATACTTTTTGCTTTTTATGGGCAGGTATTTGAGGCATAACACAAAGTTCTGCCACCTGAGAGTCAAAGGCGGAATCCGTTTGAGTCTGGGGCTGCTTCTTTCCTTCAGTAAGTCCTGAAGAATGACTTGTCAGCAAAAACGTTTTCTTCTGACATCATTTATTCTAGTTACAGTGTTATTTCTTTTCTCTCTACTGATTTTGCACTGCTTGGTGTGTAGTGGATCTTTTTGTTGTCAGCAGATGGATAACGAATGGAGAAAGGTTCTGTGAATAGTACTTGCAGAATTAAGCATGTGAGTCTCAAATAACTCTGATAAACCACAAGGAGAGCTTATAAGTGGTAAAGGGGTAAAGCAAGAGATTTATTTCCTAACTCTCTTTTTCCTGGAACAATGAATAGAAAGATTAGTGTAATAGCCCTTGAAGTATTTTGTTGGTCAGACACAGCAAAAAGCTTATTCTTATGTACTTGTGGATAACCCGCATGCAGAGTACTGTGCCATTAGTGTGGAGAACTCAAGAAGAAGAATGTAGGACCTTGGACAAATGTCAGGTTCTTCTTTTATGTAAGACGGAAATTCCCATGCTTTTTTAAAAAATTTTTTTAGTAAAATACGTAGGTACCTGTTCATAAACTAGGCAAAACCCTCTGAGTGCCAAGCAGCACTGGTCTTTAATTTTAAACTGGCGTTATAACACTAGTAAAATAAGTTTGTAAAAGCCAGTTGAAATACAAGAATTCAGTAAATGTTCTGCCTTTTCTGTGATTTTATAGTCTGAGTTTCTTGTGGTGCATTTATATTCATACATCTATCACTTTATTAATGAGTTTTCTTCTATAAATTGACCCTGACTGCTACTGTAAAATATAGCTTAAATGAAGTGTGGCTTTGAGACCAGGAAGATTATTAAAATATTAAAGTATATACATTGAATCATATGAATATCTCTCTTGCTGATATTCCACAACTAAATACTTTTTGTCTTAAAGACAACCTTTAATGAACAAACTTATGGTCCGAAATGTACGAAGCTCCCTCTGGGTCTTACTTTTCACTGTCTTCCATCTTTTAGTCACTTATACATCTGCAAAATAGATATAAAATGACTTCACTTAACCTAGTAGCCTTTGACACTCATTTTACTTAAATACAGACAAGTGGTTAAAGAAAAAAAACACAGGAAAGCTGCATCCCTTGCCTTTTCTGTGAAATATTAGCATGAGATGGTGGTAGAAATTAATATATTCTGTGTGTAACCAGCAAGCTCAATTCTTGGTGGGAAAGTTTGAGAAAGCAAAATAAACTCCTTGTAAAACTTGTAAAAAAGAATGTATCTGACTACGCATTTATGTACTCAAAAGAAACACCCACATAAAGTGCTGGAGATACTTGCAAAAATATCCACATGCCTGACTAGGGGGTCACAGTGACTTTGTTAGGATTTTACCCCAGGTCCTTGTGTTTTTCATACTAACTGTCACTCCAATACAAAACCGGTAAAATAATTCTCTTATTGCACACTAGTGAATGGAAAATCAGTGTCTTTTATTAATTTTCATGCTGATGAGAGAAAATTCTTAATTATGTTTAGATATGTACATGTACACCCATAGACAAATTCTGGATTTTACCATACAAGTCTCAGTAAGCTACTCAGTGACTAAGAACCATATAAGTTGCTTGAGATATTGTGACCAGATGGTTCACGGGGCTAGCAATGGATTACAGTGCTTTCTATCTCCAGATTGCCAGTTCAAATCTGGGTCAGGTTGACACTGTCTGAAAATTATTACTGTTTGGTGGCTTATGTGAAATAAGTTGGAGACCTCAATACACTTCCTAAAGGCTGGGTTAATATAACACAAATGTCACCAGATGATTGTTGGTTTCAGGGCTCAGGCTGAAGCACACTGAAGTCAGTGGAAAAACTTCCATTGATTTCAGTGGGTATTGAATTAGGTCTTAATTATGGAGAATGACTCCTCTGTGCTCTCAGAAGTGGTTATTTACAAGAGGGTGAAGGACGCCCATGAACTGCTCCTGAGAGATGTGTCGTGCTGCCAGCTAGGATAAAGCAAAGAGATGCTTATCTGTCCTTGTACTCATGGCGGATGAGTACATAGGGATGGGCCAAGTCTTGACTGAAACACACTAATCTTCCTGAATTTAGGTAAGAGTGGGCTTTTTCTGGCAGAGAGTGGTAGAGAGTCAAAATCTCTCTGAAAGTTTACATTATCATTCTCTTGTTAGGCGTGGCGCTGGTCAACAGGTCACATAAATGGCTCCTATATTTTTTGCAGATCACCTGCTCTCACTTAAGGATATTTTTGGTTTTGTTGGAACAGCAGAACTCCTTTGAACTCCACAAAAGATGACCTGGCTTCAGTCTGAAGTGCCTTTTGTCACCATCCAGGCTCCATTAGCGCAGCAATGAATGAGAAGTGACTTGAACCTTGGGGATAAGTGCCATCAGAGGGAAGAAATATTAGCTATTAAAAACTCCTCAGTTTAACTGGCTGGAAATTTAAACCAGACAGGTTAAAGTGGGAAATGAGACACAGTATTATCACAGTAGTTGATTAGCCAGCGGATCAAACCAGTAGGAAAAATCGAGGAATTGCCATTTCTATCACATCGAGTTCATATACATGTTCAGAAGATAGGCATTAATCAGGTGTGCCACTGGACTGTGTCCAATAACACTGTTTGCACTGTGATAGTAATGTAGTATTATTGCCATGGATGCCATAAAAAGAAATCAAACTCAGCTGCTGGTCTTGTGAACTACATGTATTTACTTCTGCCTTCTGCTCTCTTTTGAGCTTGGTTTCCAATCCTCCTCCAGAAACACTCAAGTACAACTCTGGTTGAATACCTTCTGTACCCCTTAAATTAAATGAATTCAAATTTCAAAATCAGCCCTTGGCTATATACCCGAGAACAAAATGTCTAACTCATTTGATATCCTTCTATGATAAGATCACCTGTCTAGTGAATGAAGGAAGTTGTTGGATGTAGTTTTTCTGGGTTTTGCTAAGGCTTTTGATACTGTCCCTCATGGAATCCTTTTGCATAAGTCATCCAGTTGTAAAACAGGCAGGTACATGGTGCTCTGGGTAGAGAACTGGCTGTAGAGCAGGGCTTAAAGAGTTGCAATGTACACCCAGATGGTGACTGGAAACCAACAGTGCTCCTCAGGGTTCAGTTCCAGAGCCAGTTCTGTTCCATACTTTTATTATGATCTCAGCTGAGTGCACAATTAGCAAATTTGCTGATGATACCAAATTTGCTGTGAGATACTGTTGACTCTCTCAAGGAATGAGAAGCCTTGTAGAGGGATCTAAAGAAACTGGAGCATTGTGGAATCATTAATGGCATGACATTTGACAAGAAAAAGTGCCAGATTCTCCACCTGGTATGGAGTAATGCCAGGCACAAGTATATTCTGAGGGAGCAGTGGCTGTAGAGCAGCCCTGCAGACAGGGATCTGGGGGTGCTGGGTGACAGCAGGCTCCACGTGAGTCAGCAGTGCCCCGGCAGCCAGGAGGGCAAAGCCATCCTTGGGATCACCAAACCCAGCATTGCCAGCCGGTCAAAAGAGATGATTGTCCTGCTGTGTTCAGAGTTGGGGCAGCCTCACCTTCAGCACTGGGTGGAGTTCTGGGCCTCACCACTTAAGAAGGATGTAAAAGTTCTTGGATACATCTCCAGAGGACAACAAAGCTAGCAGAAAGGCTGGAAGGAGTGTCCTGTAGGGAGTGGCTGAGACCTTTTTTTTCTAGTTTGAAGAGAAGGCAGCTGAGAGGAGATCTCATTCCCTCTACAGCTTCCTGGGGAAAGAGAGTAGAGAGGGAGGTGCTGAGCTCTTCTCCTGGTATCCAGTCACAGGATGTGCGGGATTGATTCAAAGATGCATTGGGGAGGTTCAGACTTGACATTAAGAGGCATTTTTTTACAGCACAAGTGGGAAAACACTGGAACTGGCTTCCTAGAGAGGAGCCTGTCAGTGTTTAAAAGGCATTTGGACTATGCTCTTAATAACATGTTTTACTTTTAGCCCTGATCAGCCCTGAAGTGGCATCACAGTTGGACTAGTAGGTCCCCTCCAACTGGACCTGACCTGACCTATCCTATCCTATCCTATCCTATCCTATCCTACACTATCTCTCTTAGTCAATAAAACTACGATTTCTTCTAAAATAATCCCTTTTGTTTCTTCTTTATCAAAGCTTTTATGCTTTTATATTTAGTCAGATGCTGGTGACTTGGGGATTTTACATTCTAGGTACATATTCTGAATGAAGTTTCAGCTTTGCTGTTGAATTTAGAACCCTTCATTTGTTTACCTGTATAGTTTTTCTCTTTAAAAAAAATTACAAATCTCACCAGTTTACTGCTGATAATCAATGGTAATAATTGATACTTTCAGGAGGCACCCTTCCAGCTGGAGAACAAAGAAACCAGATTTTGGGACTGGGCCATGAACAGAGTCAGTAAAGAGAAGAGACAAATGTATTTTCATTGTAGATGAGGCAGTATGGGTGTTCAATTTAGTCTTGAGATTAAGAGCAAGATAATCCCCAAACATAGTTTGTATGGAGTGAAAAACCTGAAGGAAATAAGTCAAGGAAAATCTATGGCCTTTGTCCAGGCCTTTACTGTCTTAAATAGGAAAGCAGAAGTATTTTAAATGTAGAACTTACTGCTATATTATGTTGTATGTTCATGAAGAGATAAAATCACAAACCAGAAAATTCACATCTTCACTGGGGTATCATCAAGCAGGTGAAGAAGGTTGAGAGGCAGTTCCAAATTCAACACCTAACATTTGGATGAAAGACTATGTTCCTATTACCAGAAGATGTCAGATATCAAGTCTGCACCTGATCTGTGATATCAGCTTGGATACCATTTAAAACATGCATAATTTAAAATTTTGTCTGTATTTATTTAGCAATGGATGAGTGCTGATAGTGTTTAACGAGAATCATAGAATCATAGAATGATCTGAGTTAGAAGAGACCTTAAAGATCATCTATTTCCAACCCTTCTGCTATGGACAGGGACAGCTTTCATTAAACAGGTTGGTCAGAACCCCATCCAACCTGGCTTTAAGCAATTTCAGAGTTGGGGCATCCACAGCTTTTCTAGACATATGATTATGTCTTTTCTATTAAACATAACTAGGTTTTAATGAAGATCATTTAGATCACTTTAGCCACATTTTTAGCATGTGTAGAAACATAGTGTTGCCCACCAAAAAGTTTAGGGTGCCTGAATCATGAATAAAAGGAGTCTGTAAGAGTTGTTTAGATTTACACATGAGCTTAGGGAAGCCTGTTGTTCAGATTCCTAAAATGTTTCAGTGTCCTGTATTTAACTTTAGATGTAAATGTATTGTGTTTTTGTGTGTGTGTGTGTGTATATAAAATATGAAATGTGAAATGCCATTTTCTTTGAGAAGCAATTACATTCTCATTTAGCCATATAATTTAGTATAGATTTACATAAGAAAATAATTTAAATGTGATTTTTTTTTATGAAATCTCACAAAAAATCCTTCTCCTTTGCATTAATTCTCTTTTCTGTGGTACTCTCCCTCCTCCCTCCTTCAACTGTGCCAGTAACTTTTAAGTTTGTTAATTGGCAGGTGTTATGAGTGAGAACAGAATCTGCGTTGAATGATCACACATCCTGGGTACTTCCCTTGAAGATACACCTTTTCCCATATGCCTGTGTCATTTCTGTTTACACAATCAACAGATGACAAAGTCTAATTGCTTACTGAGAGATACCAAAAGTCTTGGTGATGTCATGGATTTATACTGTGTTTTTCAGAATTTCCCTGATCTAAAAAGGAGGAGGAGAAGAGACTTCATAATGTCTTCCTGAGGTGAACCAAGGTACCAACAAGGAATGGTTGCCAATACAAGCCCGCCAAATGGATTTTTTTGGGTTGGACAAACACTATAGCTGGGTGGTAAAGAGAATGTTACATTACATTAGAAGTTTTTTGCTTCTAACATGAGACATAAAAGACAGCTAATAATTTACAGACATATATTTGTGTGGATTAAATTATTTGCTGAGGTTTGCTTCTAATTATTGATTCACCTTATCTGGCCATAAGTCTTCTTTTCCCAACAGCCTGTCTATTAATTTTTTCTTTTTTTTTCCATTGCTTTTTGTAGGATTTCTCTTAACATGGAATTATGATTAGAGACATGCTGAATAAGCATATATGTGGGTAATTTAAAATAGGAGGGTCATGTGAATCAAAACCTAACCTATACTGGACATATATTTTAGCTATGTTTGTATATATTCTTGCAGACAGTGAAAACCTGATCAAACGAAAACTTCCATCAAGGTGAAACCTCTTTGAGCATCAAGTAAGCACAAGTAAAATGAGAAGACAATCGCAGACTGTAGCAATCAGTGCTCTGCATCAGTGCTCTGGATTATAATGAAGCAAGACCTTGCTCTTCGTTCTGTGTGGTAGCTAACTCTCTTCTTTATGCAAAGTGAGCACAGAACAAGAGAAATGCAGCTCAGAATTCTTTTGTTTTAACTCATGGAAGGATGAATAAAAAGTTGATCATGGATATTCTCCATGAAGACAGTACAACTTCTGCAAACATTGTTTTGCCATAATTATTCTCTGTCTGGGCTCTCTGCTTCAGTTTTAGACACCAGCCTATATTAGAAGTGAATTATATTTCTGGTGTTTCATAAGGCTCTGTTTCATAGTTTTGTGTGGAAAAATTACCTGTGAGTGGATGTTAGAATTCCCTAACAATTCAGACATATTCAAAATTTCATGTATTCTAAATTTAGCTACAGAAAAATTACTGTCAAAAAGTCTTATTCAGTGGAATAGTCCCTCATGTAATATTGCCTTACCTTGTAAATGCTGATTTCCAGAAAAACAAGACCTATCAGTGAATGAAAAAAGATCCTTGTGGTTTTCATTTCTGTTTAAGGAAGATAAGAATTAAAAGAAAAACAGTCATTTGGAGAGTGAAAACAGAATTTTGTAAACAGACAGGTCAGCTTAACATTGCTGCTACCTAAATGGGAAAAGTACGTGATATACCTACACAAAATTTGCAGGTAAACATTGGCTTTTTCTGGCAATCCTAGAAGATGGTTGAAAGCCATTTAAGTGCAGACAGGATGATGCTAGTCAAACTTAATCAGCCCTGTCATTGACTGTATTTATACTGTTTCTGGTTGTTTGAATATGAGCCGTGCCACATTGTGCTCCCAAGTTCTATCTCAAGAGGATAGGTTTTACCTACAGCCTCAGATTTATGTGCTTAATTGCTCTCTGGAATTGCCTAAGTTTGTTTTGAAGATACAGGTTCTGGTTTTGATGACGGAAGCGTTTTGGGGAAACTGACAGTGTCTAGGACCTTGAAATTAATAAACCAGAATTTATTATAAGTAATGGTCAGAAATTTGTTAACTCCTTCTGAAAGTACAACCTTCATTACTCTGGCTTTATGAAACTCCACAGGCAGCTAGTAATTAACACCCTCACCCTCAAAATCAGGACTGATATGTGGGTTGAAGACAAGGCTGGCTTCTAGAAAGATCCTCGTGTATCTGTTTTTATTGACAAGTAAGGGGAAGAGGCATAAACAGATGTGCGGGAAGCAGCCTGGTGATGACTTTGAGAAAGGCTAATAGAAAGTCTCCTGGAGCTCCCCTTTGCCTCTTGTCTTATTGCTGGGCACTGCTGAGCAGCGCCTGGCTCCCTTCTCTGACACCTCCCTTCAGACACAGACAGTCACCTCTTCTTGAGGCTGAGCAGGCCCAGCTCCCTCAGCCTGTCCTCGTAAGACAGATGCTCCAGTCCCTTAATCATCTTTGTAGCCCTCCATTGGACTTGCTCCAGGAGCTCCATGTCTCTCGTCCTGAGGAGGCCAGAACTGGACAGTCCAGATGTGGCCTCACTAGGGATGGGTAGAGTGGCAGGATCACCTCCCTCAACCTTCTGTCAATGCTCTTCCTAGAACCCCTATTATTATAACCCCTGTTATTCCAGGCAAGTATTTACTTCTCAGTAACTCAGTTCCACCTCTGTAAAACAAGGATGGAAGTATCAATCTGACCCATGCAGAGTTGCACAAAGTCTCAGAGATTATGCAGTCCTAGGATAACAGGAGAAAAAGCATGAGCCACCTTGGAAATGTCCATAAAAGACAGGGTGGTTATAGTTTCTATATGAAAGCTCCACAATATCTAACTTCAGCAACCTTATTTAGGCACCCTGGTTAGATACTGGAACCCCCAGATTCTACACCTACATAGTGGAGAAAAAAGCTGCCTCCAAAAGGCAGTTAAGAACATAACATTAGTGAAGCTCACACCCTGAATTGTCATAGGAGAAGCTGTTAATTACACATAAATGGTATTAAAATAACTTCCTAAGATGTGTGCACTTTGCATGATATACATCAATACTCTACAAGTTAATACCTACCCCAGGGTTTCCTTACAATGTGGCTACTACACTAGTACTCCCTCTTCCCCAAAGACCGCCTTATATTTGACACTAGTAAGAGATTAGTACAGCTGTGCAAAAAAGCCAGGAACATTTTATAACTTCAGAGTTTTCCCCAGCCTTTTGGATTGGTCATGAAATTTTATATTGCTTCAGTTGAGAACATCAAAAATATTCAAACTAACCTAAATAAGATAAATATCAGGAAAACACAAGGAACTGGATAAAATGTTTTTAGCACAGCAGCATTTTGGGGCTCTCTGAGTTCTATTATGTATTTTCTGAAGTATGGCATCTATATTTCTTGCACTTGTTCAGGGCTTTCAGAAGGCCCTTGGTGATACATGAGGGATTTCTGTACACAGCTAACATGAACACTGAAGGAAGAATAGAGCCCTTTAGTTCCCTTCTCTCTGTGTAAATCTTCAGATGTTCTGAGCTGCCTTTTGATATTCCTCAGAAATATAGCTGGAGTATGGTTGAGAATTTCAGTGTGATAATCCCATGTTGCTAGTGATATTATAAGTAATATTAAATGTCAAAAATAACAAAAGACAGACTGTCTTTTTTTTCCATTCCAGTCAAAGAAATAGTTTTTCAAGTTATTCAAAGCAGTAGCATATTTCACAGATTGTGGTAGAAATCTAACATCAGTGCTTTTTACTTTTTTTTTTTTTGCATGCAGTCAGACTTAGCTGATTTGTACTTATTTTATACATATGTCAGGGCTACCAAAGGAAGTAAGTGCTAACCTATCTCATAGCATGTGCCTTGACAGAAAATATTATAGGTCACAGAATCCAAAGCTACAGCCACCCACTGTGTTGCCTTTATTATTGGGAAACCTCATATGAAAGCTGCCATTCTCACCAAGTCTGTGCACAGAGACCCAGTAGTAGCTGTCACTCTTGGAGAAGTCAATTTGTATTGAAACTACAGAAAATACAAATAACAAACAAATTTCTGGACTGCCAAATAATGGCCTGCTTAGGGCACTTGATAAACTATTCTTATCCACATTGAGTCGGAACAAAATTCTGTGATGTGACAAAAGGTTTATGAGCCATGTGGGGATTTTTTTTTAAAATTTTTTTTATTTAATGAATGCAGCCTTATTTCAATTGTTAGTGGGTGAGAAGGTTGGAACAAGAGTTAAAGCTAGCCAAAAAGGTATCAGCAAGGCAGATGAGCAATGATGGCTGGAGTTATGGCTGTTTTGAACTTTGCACTTTTGGAAGGCATTCAACTGCCTTCTGAATTAAAAATCTAACAAAATGTAGGCAGAGGACAGACAAGGAGCTGCGTATAAGAGGAAGCTGATGAAATAAAGATCAGATCTTATTTATGTTGTGTCTAGAACTGAGCTCTTAGTACAGTGTTTTCTGATTTCCTAGTCTACTTTGATATGTAATAAAACCCACGTCTTTTCAGAATGCTGCTAAAAGCATCCTGGCATGGCTTTCTGGTAGATGCTTTTTTCAGGGCTCTGCAAACCTTCATTTTGGATACAAATGCAGAGGGCCTGTCAAGTGCTAAGATCTAAAGTAGAACCAAGCATCCCTCTTCCATTAAAAGTATCATTGACCAGAAAATGGTTTAAACCAAAAATATTAATTAATTCTGTTGGATTTGGCAACCCTTTATAGATAATCAAAACAACATAAAAAAGGGAAAATTTTCTCTTCAGAAAAATCTGCATTATTTCACTTTCTTCAAAAGAAAACATCTTAGTTTTGCCAAATGAGAGATTTGAATATTGTCCTAAGAAAGAGATTTTTAGAAAGGGTTTTGTAAAATATCACACAAACCAAAATATTTTGGCTGACCCACTTTCTCCTCTGGTCTCTTGAGCAAATTGACAATGTTTATTTCAAGCAGATCCAAGGTGGGTTTTTTCTTTTTCTTTTCTTTTCTTTCTCCTTCCCAACCTTTAAGTTTTGAGCAGTGTAAAATCAACTTCAATATATGTAGCTCTGCACTAAGATACCTCACAAACACTTTCTACTCTCAGTGTTTTATAATGGTTTTCTTGTTTTAGTGCTGGTGCTTTGAGCCCTTGCAGTTTGCAGTAACAGGGTTAATTTTTTAGTTCAGGGCAGCAGGGACTTGTGTGACACGGCTTAAGCTGTAATCACCAACGAGGCTCCAGGTCTGCAACAGCACATGTGTCTAGGGCTGACTGGATATAAGATGCAAATATCTAGAGCACAAATATACTGTTACTATGAAGACCCTAACCCAAATCCCAAAGCAGTGTACTTTTCTCCACTTACCACTCTTCGGTATTTAACTGCAATATTTTCTAGATGCTTATCTGCTGTTTTCCACCACTACATCTATTCACCTCGAGTGTCTGCACAGATTCATTTTTCCATTTCAGACAAAGGCCTAGTCTAGTCAACAGTTGTGTATATGCTTTTTGAATTAATGAAGTATAGCAAGCACTGTTGGCTTTTCTTGCTGAACATGTGGGTGTCAGGACTATGGAAGGAGGCTGGCTAGCAGGTGCTTTGGGGCTAGGAGTGACAGGAATGCCAGTGAAGTATTCATGCTTGGGGCTGCCATCAAGAACTGGTCAGAGCTGCACAGGAGTTGGAAGGGCAAAGATGGGATCAAAGTAATGAATCAATTAATCACTCCAGAATCTGAAATCCTAGTCAACCTGACCCAAAGGAACTCTTATCTTCAGTTTCACTGTATCTCTTAATGATATTGGGAGAGGTTTGATCTTCTTGGTGGCCTTGTGTGAGGTCTCCCTTATAAGTTATTAGACTAGTTGGCAAGTCCTTCCAGGGAAACTGAGACACAACATCTGTAGCATTTTTCCTGCTAATAGAGATTACCCCGCAGGTGGCAAAATCTTGTACTTTAAATGGTTGAGCTGGTTAAGGTCATGGGTTGCTTCTGGCTAGAGACTTTCAACAAATCTGTTTAATTCAGTATAGGCACTATGTGTTCCCATGGTAGGGACAAAACTCTCCATCTCTCTCTCTCAAACAGTGGTCATCTAAACATAGTCAATTTTAAACACCTGTCTTCTTTATGTAAGAAGTGTTTCAAAACTCCACCGTGTGTAGGGGTTGGACAGGACATAAAGGATTTTACTGGTATATGAGACTGAATTTCTGAATTGTATTCCTGGTGTCTTTGCTGATATCATTAGGAATTTGGCTGGGCTATTCCCTGGCATTGTGCATGGGCATAGAAACAGACCTGAGGTACAAAGTTGTAATGCTTTGTGTTAAATTTATGTGTGATTAACATGCCAACAAATAAGAATGCTATTAACTTTATTTAGAGTGCACTCACGAAAGGATACAGATGTAAAATTTTGTAAAATTTGTATTTCAGAGGTCACTTGATCCATACAACTTATTCATGGGATTCAGACTTTTCTGGCTCCCTCCTCTGCTCATCCTGCATCCTCCCTCAGATAGGGAGGTCATAGTCATAGCAAAATCTGCTGCAGTGAAGAGCAGCTGAGAGAGATTCCTGGCCTGCAGTGTTGTTGAAAGGAAAGCTCTGTGCTGCCATCAATAGATTTCCATATGTGGAAAATCTGGTATCTGGAGCTAGCTTAGGTGTTCTTGTACTGTGTTGGCCATTGCTCAGGCACAACTATGAACTGGGCATCAAAGTTTAGCATTCCTACCACCTTGCTTTGCCAGGACTGAATTTGAGTACTTGAAGATATTGACTTCTTTTGGTATAGTCACAAATGCAAGCAGGATGTCCACTAAGTACACACAATACTTAGTGATAGTAACCCGAAAGGAGTGGGTGGCTTATGCAACAACCCTCCCCCTAATTAATGTTGTATAATGAATCTTGTATAATGAATCTCCTCTTCTGCTTTTCTCTCCAACTAAGCTATGAATATCTTGAATTTATAGAAAAAAAATTTTAAAAATCCCTGGTCATGCCTGCAGTGCTAAAAAAATCTTTCTTTATCCTTTAAGCTATCAAGTTCCAGCTGTTCCCAGAGTTCACTGATGTGTCAGGAAGGAATTGCTTTAATACTTTCATGAAGAAATATTTGCTCACACAGACTGTTAAGCTTTGACTGTTGTTCAGGGGACATTGTCTCTTTACCACCACTGGCTGTTTCTCTAGCTCTTAAGCAGTACACTTTGCTGCCCGCCGTGAGCCATCCTTTCCCAGCCAAAATGGTCATGTGTGATTTTCACATTCAGAACCCTGACTGCCAAAGTCAGATCATACCCTCATGACCCATATAAAATCTGTTATCAATTTCATCTTGCTATGAAATATATAAATTATTAACAGACCTTAAGAGTCTGTTACACCAACTATTTAAAGTAATGATCTTTTCCCCTTAAACAGTAGAAGCAAAGACATTACAGCGATTACTTTTATTCTGCAACAGAAGTGGGTTAGATTTATCACAGTTGGTTCAGGTTCCACAATAATGTAGATTTATTTATTATTATCTTGGGTTAAAAAAGGGAAAGAGGTGTCCAAAATCCTTCCACACACATCTGTTAGATCAGAACATGGGAGCTCTGGTGCTTGCTTTTTACTCCTCTGCCTGCTTCACTGCACTCAGGCTGGAGAGTCAGAATAGTGCTGGTGGGAGAGTACAACCACTGCTCACAGAGTGAATCATGTCAGGCAAGCACACAATGGACTGTGTAGTTATGTCCTGACATAAAAATAAATGTGAGTATAGATGCTACAGAGATATTTACCAAAGCCGTTTTTACAGAGATACGCAAATACGCAGGTCCTGTTCCTCGTAAGAACTACGAGGGCTCTTTAAGAGTTTAACCAAAACTTTTTTCTTTTTCTACTTTTAAGATGGTGGGTTGGGCTTCAGTGTCTGCTGCCATGGGAGAAGGAGAGATGGAGGGACGAGACTGAGCTGGGATGCTGGGGAAGACACTGAAGGATCGGACTTGCTGTCCCTGCTGCTGACCAACGCTTTGGGGTAATAATTGCTGCAGTTTCAGCTCCTTCTTCTCCTCCCCGTAGCAAGAACTTGTACCCTGACCCCTCCCCAGGACCATCAGTGAGATCTGTTTGTCCACAGGCCTGGCCTGAGCAGCAGAGAGAGAAGATCCCTGGACTGCTCTGTTGCCCCAGCAACTCCTCACGCCTCGAGCTGCTAAATGGTGACCTATTCACCTGGCTTGAGGATGGTCCGATGGCTGCTGGCAGGTTCAGAAAGACTGGGGAGATGGCAGCTGGAAGCAGTTAGATGTGCTGTTTCTACCTCTGTGTTACTACTGTATGCTCTCCCAATGGGGATCCCACAAGTTGACACAGGTCTCCAAGACTAAAGTGTGCATATCATGAGGGAGCTGAATGGCTGAATTAAAATTGTGTGTTTGCATTTTATTTTGTTAATCAAACACTTTTTCTCAAAAGAAATAGGATTTTCTCTGGAAGCCAGAGCAAAGCTTGATTGAGTAGTGCATTTATATGAAGTTTAACTGGTTAGTCTTAGCAGTCTCATAGGATGTATTTTTAATTTCCTGCCCAAAATGTCTGTGTGATATGTGGCATATTTTTAAGCAGAAGATATTTTCACAGAAGATGCACTGGTGCTTATACAATGAGCATACATCTGATTTGCAAAGTACCCTGAGATCCTCTACATTCCTCACGGGAAATACTGTCTCTAGCTTGCATTTCTCTAAGGTTGGTGGATTCATTAAAAATCATGGGAAGTTCTACATTATGATTTTGTAGTAATGACTGCTGGTTTTCATAACTTTTTAGTATGTCAGTTAATTCCTGCCTCATGACAGGTCAGTTCTTTCACACCAGAGTTCTCCATCATTGGCTTGACATCCAAGCATTGACACTCTTCTATTTTAAAAGTGTCTAAAACATCATACATAATTATTTTCAAAGTCATACGGTCATTTTTCTGCTATCAAGAGATCCTATGAATTTTGCCTGCTATGGGCATGAGACATAATGATCAGAACAAAATTTTCTGGGTTTTTGTATAACAACTTCTTTGTTCTTTTTTTTGTAAACAGGAAAAAAACTCCCACAGCAGCATCACTTTAAAAATGATCCACTTTCAACTTTGAACTGTAATTCATGGATCAGAGGGAACATGTTATGGTGAAGTGTTGATAAACATTGTACATGATCTGCTGGCTGCATTTGGCACTACAGCTGATTTTTCTTAAATTCGGGGGAAAACTTAATGTTTTACAACTATATTTCTATGGACAATAATTTGTCCTTTCAGTATTATGCACTTTCATTGGAAGTGCAGTGAACACTTTACAAACCTGTGGAGTACACGGTAATTTTACCGAGTACATTTACATGGAGACACTGAGTCACATCACACCCAAATTTAAACCTGGATGTGAAAGGGTCTCTAATGGAGCCCTGAACAGGGTCCTGGAGTTCTCATTTCTCTTTGACAACTATACTGGACTACAATCAGTTTTGCTGCCTTTAGCATGCATTCCACATCCTCAGGATGGCATGGCATCTCTGATGCAATAGCTTAAATCTTCCAAGCAAATATTTATGTAACAAACATTAGCAATTTAACTGCGATACTAAGAGGAATAGTAGTTTGGGTTTCTATTTCCTTACAAAAAGAAAAGGACCAAACTCTTACCAGGTTAAATAAAAACCCACTTTCTTCTTTGGGTTTATGCTGTTGTCTGGAAAGAATTCATATGGGGATTTGGCCTGTTTTCTGAATCATGAGCTTCTTTGAGGTTTACGTACTATTCCTGTTCCACCCTCCTCTCAGCTAAGTTGAAACTTGATTTCCATGATGTCTTTTATCTTCCTGAACAAATAGCAGTTGCTTCTGTTGTCCTCTGTAGTTTTCCCGCCTGATTTCTCTCTGTCTTGAGCAGCTGAGAAAACTGATATGTCATTTCTCATTCAGCAGGGGTCTCATTTTAACTGTATTCACCCATTTCCCTTAGTTGTTTTGTAAACAAAACCTTCCTTTGCGGCATTCTGTATTAAAGACTCTAATTCTTCTTTCATTTACAATATGATATATGCTCCATTTCTGCAGTACTTTCATAGTTTCTCCAATATCTGGAGGTATAGTGGAAGGCTTCGGCGCATCGATGCCGCGTATATTCCACAGAGTCCCTCGTGGGGATACTTAGGCAGCACTCTCCTGTCACCTACACGTGCACACGATCTCACCTCCGCAGGTGTACGAGAACAGCCACTCACACACAGTCTGTGCATGAACCGGAGACGAAGAGGCGAGAGGGGCTCTCTGCAG
Source organism: Dicrurus megarhynchus (assembly GCA_013399195.1). Lineage (NCBI taxonomy): Eukaryota > Metazoa > Chordata > Aves > Passeriformes > Dicruridae > Dicrurus > Dicrurus megarhynchus. The sequence continues at coordinate 866,919 of VXAD01002580.1, forward strand.
GCAGTTCCGAGGTGTTTAATGGCAACACACCCGAAGGGAACAGAGGCAAGAACAACCACGAACCGAAAGCCTTAGCTGGTTTTATCCCAAGAGCTCCCAAGGGAGGGCAGAGCATCCAAAACCAATAGTCTGAGGGCTAGGGGGCAGAGGCAAGGTTGAGTGACATGCAGGGGCCCATGGGAACAGGGATGGAAGGCGGGAGAGGGCCGGTGACCAGCAGAATCGAGACAAAGGCAGAACTTTCTAGCACAGTGTTGTAGGGGGAGAACACTCTTATGGTAACTTGGGGTGTGTAAAGTGGACTTAGCCACCGCAACATGGAGGCATCCTCAATACAACCTTTTTAGCTGGCACATCTCTTTGCTGTGCTGCTGTTTAATTTCCTGCTGTCTTCTGGGACACATAGAGGCCTCCTTCTGCAGTCACTCCATTGTCACACCCTTCTCTCTGTGACTTTGCAGCAAGAATTCCCATTTATTCTGCTGGAAGAATGGGTTCCTTACTACAATGGATATTGCAATAGCTGGTCTTTCAGCACAAAATTCCACAGAACCATGCGAAAAGCAAATTAGTTTATATTTATCCTTAACAACTACTGCAACAAGTACCACATATGTCATGAAATGTGATGTAGAAGTGCATAAGGGCTTTCAGAGGTGGATGTTTACTAGTGCTGGAGGCTGGACAGCCCAAGCTGCAGGTTTGCTTCTATCAGTGTTTCTTCTTCCTGTACCAAGTGCTCTGCACTGAAGCTGAATGCACTCGAAGAGCCAGCAGTAGTGCCTGTGGGCTTATCTGTTCTGCTTGGGGGAAACTAGGACATTACATTAGTTTAGCCTCTCTTAGCTAAGCCTAACCTCCAAAATCACAAATCAAATGTATTAGAAAACTAGCAGGGTATTTACTCCATTTGTGATACTCACTTGGCCTTGTGGGTTCTGCTCTTTCCTTCACGTACTGCATAGTGCCTGGTTTTGGAAAGTAAACTCCACTGGGAAGAGTGTCCTGGTATCCAGAAGAGGGTCAAAAGGAGAAAAAAAGGGTTCTGTTTCTTTGACACCACCACCAACCATCCAGTAATAATTATTATATCACTCCTTGACCATGCAAGAGTCCAAAGCTTTTAAAGATAAATGTTATCCTGAGATGAAGTGCTATAGTCAGTTGTTTTGTGTTTAAAGATCTTATAATTATCAAAAATATTGTAAAATATGATTTCTCTGTTAGTCTTTTGGATTGTTAATAGGATAAAATTTTAACAGTATAGATTCTTCCACCTTTTAGAGGTCCAAAAAGCTCTTCAAACAACATACAGGAATTGCTTAATTCTGTGCAGAGTTGCAGTCATCTCCAGACTAAAATAAAGCAAAGATTTACCATTTCTATATAAATTTTTAGAAAGAATATTATGACAAATGTCATTTGCAATAGAACTGCAAGGAGGACTTTGATCTACAGGATGTAAATTTCTAGTTGTAAAGTGATGAGGATAGCTGAGCAGTCTCCTAAAAATGCAGCATGGGATTGTCTGTGCGTCTGAGCTCATTGCATCTTGTCCAGGAGCAGTGTTCTCCAGCATCCTGCTGTTGTTTCTACTCAGTTCTGACTCAGAAAGCAGAATGTCACCTTCTGAGTCACAGGTGTCCTCTGACATCTTGGGTTTCACTGGAAATTTTTAGCACATGCAGAGGGACCACAGTTAGTCCCAACTGCTTTGTGAATGAGCCTAATGCACGATTTACCACGCAGAAGCAGGACAGGGTTGTATCTGCAAAGCTCCCCTTTCAAAGCAGACCTCTCTACAGCCTGAGCCACTGTCCCCACACTCTTCAACTTTTCTCTTAAGGACTTGAGCTACTAGCTTTAATTTAGGTGGTGTGGAACATATTGCTGCTCAGCAACTCAGTGAAAGCTGTGATCTACTGTCATTATTTCATTTCAGTGCCTCATCGGCTCCTGATGTGCTGGCTGATACATTAATAATGTTTTTCACATGCATTTATCACTTCCAGGCTTCATGCAAATGTTATGGGGACTGCAGCTGGTTTGCAAACCAGGTAGAAAGGCTGAGGCTGGGCTTCACAAGCAGAGACAGCTGCAAAGAAGGATTTAATCTTTCATGGTTTTAGCCACAGGCTGAAACCATGACTGTTAGGTTAGATATGTAAAAGGCCAGTGCTTTTGAGATGAAGGTTGTGGCCAAATGACAAGTGGTGTATGTGTGCAGAGAGGGATCCTAGGGAACTTAGGGACTTATATACATTGGCTGCTTAAAACCAAGGCCACTATTGATTGTTAATGTAAATTCACTCATTTTACAGCTTTGAACAGGAAGTGTAGTTTTATAAAATACTAAATTTTAATCATTTGACCTAAAATCTCTCTCACTGTCAATGAATGCTAGATTCAGTGGATAATTACACTAATTTATTTCCAATAAATTTCAAATTAAAATTATATACTGTGGAGAGACTTGATTGAAAATCTTGCTGTTTTGTCCCTCATTTGAAAACTTGTTTGCAATTAGTCAAGCTGTCAGATACCCAGGGAACGTGTTTGTTTATTTATTTATTTTTACTGAGGAGTCGGGGGGAAGGGAAGCTATTCCTGTAAGCGTGTGGAAAAGCCTGTGGTAATCCTTTTGTGCAAAATATTTCAGATCATAGTTCAGCATGAGATAGCTCTTACTTTTTGCTTTAGTATGTTGTTTTCCAGTGGTACTAGTGTTAACCACAGGCTATTTAGTAGGTGCAAGTCCTAAAAAAAAAAATCAGGTGCCTGAAAGTAGATGCAATCTTTAAATCCTTCCTCCCATCCTTCCCTCCCCAGACCTGTGAGCATGGACTTTTACTTCTTCATGTCCTCAGGACTCAGCTGGCTCTGGTGCTGAGCAGAGGCTGTGTGTTGTGCCGTGGCCAGAGCAGTAGAGTAAGGTGTGATGCTGCAGTCCTTGTCTAATAAGCCTCTTGGCCACAACATTTACCCAGAGAGTTAGCAGATGAGATTAACTCTCTTATTTTCCAGGAAAGCACTCCAGGTACCTGGAAGGAAGCACTCTTCCTGATCATTAGGGCTGCACCAGCAGCAGGGATTGGAGCAGGACGATTCTAAGGGTAAGCAAGACTTACCTCATAAGCAAGAAACTCACTTGTCTTGCACAAGGGGTCATGTTGTGTTTCATTGCCTGTTGATATATAACTTCCAATGTAATTCACTTCATGCAAAACTACAGAAGTCATTCTGGGAAGGGCACAGCAATCTCTCCCACCAGTGGCTTAACTACAGAGGTACTGAATTGTTTTCTCTGCCCCAGTTCCTTCCTTGTTGTTACCAGAATTGTTTTCTCTCCTTTTTTAACCCCCCGTTCCTTTTCATGTTATATCTTCCCCTGGTCTTGCTGAGGGATCACTTTATAGTACGCTTTTGTATAGCAGTCTGGAGTAAAATTTAAGCTATAAATTTTCAAAAGCACAAAAATCAGAGGGATGTCTTAGGCTATGGTCAAATAATCACTGCCCACAGTGTTTGAATTGTTATTGCCCTGTGTTATCTGCTGCTGCCCCTAAAAATCAGAAAAGCTGAGTTTAGTTTCAGGTGGTTCCCAATCCATCTGAAGCCAGCAGGGTTAAGCTGGACCAGAAATGCCAGCTGTTCAAGCAGGAGCCTGTTAGGGTCAGGACTGCCTTCTACAACACCAGATCCTTTATGAAGTTATGAAAGGGTTATCAATTAATACAAGAATTTTCCGTTCTGGAAAAGAGATGAAAACGTGTAAATAAACCAACAATCTAGAAAGTAGAAAATAGCAGAAAAGTCATGGGCTTTCAGTGTCCTTATAACATTAATGAGAAAATGCTGATAGCAGTTGCAATGATTTTAAATTTGTGGCCAGACACTAATATCTAAGAAGAGGGGTATGTAAGCATGCTTAGTCTTAGTGCCAGAAATTGCTTCTTCTTACTGCATATCAACAGAAAGGGAGCTATAGATACATTCCCTGGCAAAATCATCCCATTGAAGGCAAGATACCTTTCCAAATTGCAGAATGGCCTCCTTAAAATAAACGGGCCACTAGTGACTGAATTCAATCATCCGGATGACAGCTCTAGCTGGCATCGGGGCTGAGTGCAGAGTGACAGATTGTACTCTGTGTCATGGGCAGTCATCAAGAGCTCTCCAGAGACAAAGAAGGAGGTGCTTGCTGGGTCAGCCTGAGAGATGGCTGCATCATGCCTGAGTACGTGCGGGTGTGATGCTGCAGCATGTTGGCTTTCCTGACATTACAGCATCCATGTGGGACCTGCGTACACACGGGCAGGGGGGAGGAGAGAAGCCATCTCCCGTGTTACTGCACTTTTGCTGTTATCTCAGCCCTCTGAGAGTCAGTCACCTCTGTATGGGCAGTGACTGCAGCACAGTACTGGGGTCATGATGACCTGAGCTCTTCCTTCAGGTCCTTGGTGCTTTGTCAACACGTACCTAGAGCATCACTCACAGCAGACCCATGTGTCTGCTCCTGTGACTGCTTTCTGGGAGACAGCTGCCCATTTATTTCTATTGCTTTGTTTGTCTCCACAGTCTGACACAGGTGAAAAAAAACCCCAAACCACACCTTTTCATAGTATGGTCATTCAAGCAAGCCACTTAGCCAGTGCAGGCAGGCAGGTCTGGAAGGACAGGAGGTACTGAGAGAGCAGCAATCAAGGGGACCCATGGGGAAACAAAGCAGCTCCAGGCAGTGCCCTCCTACCTCCAGGTTGTTTCATCAGCCCTAGATTAGCAGCAGAGAAGTTATTTTGTCTACCTGGAGACATAGATTGATGTGCCTCGAGGGATGTGCTGCAGGAGAGAAGTTTGAGATTACTTACCTCTGACTGTTCCTGTGATAAAGTGCTGCAGAATCAGGGTGGCGGCTGACTAAAAAAACATGGTAATTCAAGAGATCTGCTGAACAGTTGCAAAAATTCACATGGTTATCTGTGTCTGAAGAGGGGCAACTGACTTTACAAGGAAAGCATCGAATTAAAAGCTGCTAGGAACCAAAACCATTTGCTACCTACATAGTAGACAGACAGACACGCAGAGATACTGGTTCTGCCTAAAGGGTAAACACAAGGCTCTCATCTCTGGAAGGTGCGAATCCTAAAAGTGGTAAGTTGGTGGAGGAGATGCTAGGAAGCCCACACGTAAATAGTGCTATTGGCATCCTAAATTCACATTTTATAGCTGTGATGTTAACATTGACATAGGTGGGCTACAAACAAAATCAGAGCCTGCCTTACTGTGAGTGACAGTTTCATATTATCTGTTTTCTTCAATTTGAACACACAGGTCAGCTGGACTTCCCAGTCCATTCCTATGTATTTTCTAATTTGACAAGGAAATTATTAAATTGAATAAAAATATATGATTTTAGGTAAAATATATTATTTTATCTCTGTTGCTTGACAGTGCTTATTTAGATAGCCACAGACTTTTGGATCCAGCAGACTTGGAAAAAGAAGAGCTGACCATGAAAAGCTACCATTTCACCACAAAATTCTTCAGGTTTTCTTTGTAGGCAACATACGGCCCTGTGTGGACAATAATTGTTCTACAGATGTAGCTCTGCACTGTCCTCTTAGGCAGCCTCCCTTCCTAGGTGTGAGTGTAGGTTAACATGCTGCTGTAAAGTCTGGCTTGAGCTGCCAGGCCTTTGATTAGAAAGAACTTGAAGGATTGAACTGGATCAATAGAGTCAGTTTTAATTAGGATGTAATAGTGAGTGTCAAAAGCTGCCAGACTGACTCAAACAGAATAAGAAAGGATCAGGAACCAGCCTCAAAGGTGAGTAAAAAAGTGAGTCTGTATGTGGTAGATGGGGATTTTGAGGGAAATTAAGAACATCACTGCTAAGGTTTAGGAAAAGCCAAAGAGCAGGAAAGTAGGCAGCATGCAGTCTGGGATCTTGGCAATAAACATTTTTCCCAAGTTGTTCTGTAGATGCTGAGTATATTACTGCTGAAATCAGTTGCACCTCAGCCTGGATCCTTTTCTTGGAGCAGAGTGGCTGCCTTCAGGTTATATTAATCTAAAAAGACAGAAACATTAGATAGTGCCAGAACATGAACTGAATTTTGATAAGTGTTTGCTTTTAAAAGGTTATACAGGATTTGATTGCAATCAGCAGCTCAGGGTATGCTAGTCATTTTCAGACTCCTTCCATATGCTTTGGTATTTGGCTATAGGTACCTGCACAGTCAGAATTTTAGTAAGTAATTCAGATGTTCATACACAACTTTTCAGAGCCTGATTTCACTCCATGTCCTTGATTAAAGTTCAGGTATTTCACTAGTCATTAACCCAGTTCTCTAGTAATGCCAAAGCTTTGCCTTTTGGCATATTTCTCTGGCTATGATGTGGCTTTTCTGGTAGAAAATTCTTGCAAACCTTTGTAAAATGTATGTTCCAATATTAACCCATGCTTCATTTTTGTTATGTTGAAACAGAATCTGTCAGAAGTGTACTTGGAAAATTATTTCTTTTAACAAATATTTTAATTTCTTTTAATGATAAAGCTTTTAGTCCACATGGCAGTATTGGCACCTTATTTACCTAATGTTCTGTTATCCATTAAAGTTCTACCAGAATAAACCACACCTTTATTTGCCATTATTAGTAAGTATTGAAAATTAGATCAGAGTTTAGGTGCTTGCCCCTGATAAGAAAATAAATAAACGATTATTATAATTAATCAAAAGGCAAATACCTTCAAGAGGTTGGGAATTTTGTTATCTTACTTTACAAAATGTAAGAGAAATCAAGCAACCTGATGGGCTCCCAGCCAAGTAGTTATCATATTATAACCACATGGGTCAGATTGTTTGCCTAATCACTTTATATTCAAACATACACACAGAGAATAAAAATTTTCCAGTTTAAAGGAAAATATAATATCTTAAATGTCTCAGAATAGTCTGTATTTATCCATTTTAATGTAGCTGGTGTTTCATGATGTATTTTTATATTTGACTGCGGACATGTGTCTTTTCATTAGCTGCAGCTATGTTGCCTTAAAGAAGTTCTTAATCTTCAGCTCATTCTCAAACACTTATCACTGCCACTCTTTTGGTGACTGCAACTTCCAATCTGCTGGCAGAGCTACTTGTGAAACTCTACCCATTTCAGTAGGTTAACAAAGACCTAATATTTAAACTCTGACAAGTCTAATGAATTAGATTACCTTGAAGGGAGAAGCAAAGTAATTGTATTGCAAATATCCATCTGTCCCTGTCTTGCCAAAAATTTCTGAATCCCTCAACCAGACCAGACAGAGAGCCTGAAGAGACAAGCTTTGTGAAATTCTGTGGCCAGATACTAATTAGTTTATAATCTCCCTTTTTTTCTCTGCTCACTTGCAAGAAAAAGAAAAGTTTAACAGTATGGTTAAGTGAAATATGAAGAACGCTTTTTCACATTTACAGGGTGGAGGGGAAAAGTAGTGAACCACGTAATGGAATAACAGCAAATGGAAAAAGCTTCACATAAGCTTAACTCCATCAAATTAGTTTCTGGTAACAACAGTGAGCCAGATACAATAGCAGCAGGTATAAGATCAAAGTTATCTCCAGAGGAGGAGGAGCAGAAGGAGAATTATCATCCATTTTGCAGAAGAAAAAAAAAAAAGGTTTTTTTCTTGGAAAAAAAAATATAGCAAAGGAAAAGTCAATAGTAGGAAAAGTAGCATCAGTATGAATGCTTGAAGCAAGAGCTCAACCCAGGAAGCTAACAATGTGCAATGCCTGGTATCATATGCTTAAACTTTTCAGAGGGCTGCAGGAGCCTGCCTATGGGAGCTCACCGCTGCACAAGGCCTTGGGGGTTTTTCCAGCGATAAGATGTTCTGAGTTTTCCCTCTAAACTTTCAAACAATAAGCATAGCGGGGGAAAAAGGCAGCAAACAGCTGTTGTAGCATGGCAGATGATATATTTTTTTTTATTCCGAATGATAATGGAAAAGGGCCCCTTTTCACACCCTTGTCTGTATCCCATTGGAGTCATCTCAGTATTATGAATGAAACTTAATTCTTTTCCAAATTAGCAGAACTTTTTTTGTGGTGTTATCAAAACAGAATAGAGGTAAATAGGGTTTATGAGAGGAAGGGAAGAGTAGGCTGAGAAACCACAGGGCAGGGACTGGCAAAAAGAGCAAACAAGCAAGTATGCAAGCAAATTGGACTAGGACCAACAGTATCCTCAGTGCTATGCCAACTGGAGAAACTCAGCACTAGCAAAACAGACAAAGCACAAGAAATCCAGTGCTCTGTGACAGGCCGCTTAGCTGACTGAATATAGCACATTTTAGGTTAGTTCCTTGTAATTATAATTTCCTAAGAGGTAACTGTAACTTTGATGCTGCATTAAGCATTTTATATCATGTTATATACTGTTACAACAATATGCATGCGCTTTATAAAGTTTTATACATTCACCAAGATCTCACCCAGGTGAGGGGTCAGACAGGAGGTATAGGCCAGATGCTGGCTGAGGTCAGAATTTTGCAGTCAGGATGGGAGCTGTTGAGCTGGAAGAAGGGGGCAGGGAAGAAGCAAGCAAAAGGTGAAAGCTGGGCTAGTTGGTGGAGGCTACCATGATAGTGTGAGAACCACAAGCACAGGAGAAGTATGGAGAAGGGGAAATGTATGCACAAAGTGCTGCAGTAGAGCCCACCACTGCAGGACTCCTTGGGTGAAATTGTGGCTCTTTTGAAGACGTGGAGTTTACTCTTGAATTCAAAGTAGCAAGAGTGTCCCCCTTTCCTATTGACACTACTTTGTTTGCTTGCTAAAAGAGAAGAGCTGCTAGGTTTTGCTAAGTTTTGAATTTCTATTTTTCAAATCTTCAGTAAATGATAAAAACAGGCAATAATTGTTTAGTTAAAAGCACATGAAATTGCTGTGTGATTATGTATGGATCACACCCTTTATGAAAGCTACGAACTGAAAAACAAAGAAATGAGTATAAATCCTTACACTTTGCCCATATTAAACAAATGCATTACTTCTATAAAGTGGAAAAGTATTAATTCTCCATTGCAAAAAAATTATTCTCCGTCTTGTGAACAGTAGGCTTTTAGCATGCAATTTTCATCTTGCCATCTGATATTTTTAAGTAAAAACATTGATAAGGAAGCCTCCATTAGTAAGCTTTGTTTAAATAATTTCATTCTTTCAGAATGATTTTTAATCTTTAATTAACAGGAAGACCTTGATAACAGAATGGGTCAGGTCATTGGCAAGAATAGGTATAAACAGATGTTTCATCTGAGAATCATTTTTTGTCACTTACACTGTCCTTTTTTAACTAGAAGTTTTTCAGAAATAAACTAATCTTGAAGTATTAGACAGTTTGTTTCAAGAGATTATTGGAATTGTCTGCTTTTCCTTTTGTCTAAGCTAAGAATTTTGATACCCAAGGTTATATCAAAACATAGCTGTCTTAAGTATGAATGTATGTTTGTAATGCTGTGATTACCTGTAAGACCCCCCCACATTTTTGTCCTATTTGTCTGACAAATCCCTCTCCCAACTCAGGAAAAATAAAATTATGCAAAATCTTCACTGTCACTTAAATCTAAATTTCTTATTTTTGTGATTACTAATGGGAACAGAATGTTGTGTTGTTTAAACAAATCCCTGGAGACTGAGATAAAATACTTCCAAAAGGATACGAATTGTTCCTGTTAATCTCAATGGCATCTTAACTGTGATATAAAGTAAACTGAGTACTGCTGTTTAGCCTTTCTTACATAAGAAGAAAGTTAAAACGTGTCTATGAACCAAATTAAAACGGATAAAGTGAAAAATGAACAAAATGAACAATTATGCCACTACCTGTAGAACTTGTCTACACATGATTTCAGCATACAAGACAACAATAAAGAACAAAAGAGGATTAAAAATTGAGATACGCTTCTATAAAAAAGTCACCACTGACACAAATGTGAGACAGAAAAATATAAGTCACATAATTATCCATAAATGGACTTAGTGAAGTTCTTCACATAAAGAAGGACTTTACATTTATTTTTCAAGTTCTTTTGATTCTTGAAGTATTAGCTAAGACCAATACAGGTTGCATAGGTGAGAACATCTGTAAGTGAAAATTCAAGCTATACCTCTAAAAAGTAAGAGAACTAAAGGAAATGGAGGTTAAGCTATCCCAGTATTTAAATCCCAAAAAATTCTGATGATAGCCTTTAACTACCATAATTTCTCAACTGAAAGGTGAACAAGTATCTTCACAGAACCAAGGAAGCTACTCTGTCTTTAAGGTGGAATTTGCTTAGTAAGCTTGACTACATAAGTGTTGTCCAGAATGATTTCTTATTTGTAGTCTTTGCCAAGAGTTTTTGATTAAAATCTTATGGACCTCATTAGCAAGAGAAAAACATATCAGCTTTTGCAATATAGGAAAATTATAAAACTTTTGTGTAAACTAATGTGAAAACTTTCCAGATTAAAGAAAGGATCTTCTTGATGTGTATAAATACTTTAGGCTGTATATTAGGAAAATGTTCTTCACTCAGAGGGTGTCTGGGCACTGGCACAGGCTCCCCAGGAAAGTGATCACAGCACCAAGCCTGACAGAGCTCAAGAAGCGTTTGGACAATGCTCTCAGGAACATGGTGTGACTCTTAGGACTGTCCTGTGCTAGACCAGGAGCTGGACTTCAATGATCCTGGTGGGTCCCTTCCAACTGAGGATATTCTATGGTTCTTAAGATTTTATGATTCATTCAAACCTGATGACGTAACAAAATTATCAAGGCAATGACGCTTTCCTGCAGTTAAGAACTCAAGGTCTGAATCCAGATTCTCTGTTTGGTACTGCTATTAAGGTAATAAGGTAAAACTTACTAAAAATAAAATTAACAATATAGTGAAGTAATTTATTGAAATACTCTCCTGTGGGCCCCACCTCCTTGTACAACTTCACTCATGGATAGGTCTTTTCAGATTGTGTACCTTCTTGTGTCACAAAATAAATTAAGGCGAATAAAAACAGTCTTGAGACTACAGGAAGCCCATGATACCTCCATGTTTCCCCAGCATACGGAAGTTACAGCCCTTTGTACTTTACCTCTACCCTTGTGATTGACATTTCATTAATGCAACAGGACTTGTATAGCAGTGTATTTTATGCTACAAGAGTATCATTTTGCAGAATTTCAAATGAAAGCATACATCTTTGTGTCACATGTATTGAAATTTAGAGGACTTCTTTATTTTGGAAAGACCTCAGAGATAACCTAGAAGTAGGGAGATGGATTACAACACTGAGCTTGCTCACTGATAACTTCTGAGCATCCACCTCTAATCATGGCATTCAACATGCTGAATTAAGTGCCCAACTCCCCACGACTGAGACATTTCTGTTCTCTGGGACTTGATATGAAACAGCTGAATATAAAGAGTTCCTTCAGTTCAATGACAGCCAACTCTACACCCAGTGGGAGTGGCAAAGAGAAGGTCTCTGAATCTGGTTCCTAAATTAGGTTTTGGATGCAAACATCTGTGATGGACCAGTGATCTCTTGTTTGTCTCACATTGAGGTTACCACAGGTTGAAAAGCAGAGACTCCAGTTACATTATGTTACTGCATATGATTTGGAAAGCAGTCTCAGTATCTGCAAAATTCAAGGTAACTGTGTAAGACTGAAATGATTTGTAAAGGAAAAAATGATTGGTTTTGAAGATCTGCCACAGAAGCAAAATATTTCACCCCACAGATCCATATACTGCAGATAGATATACTGAATACTAGTGCTTCATGTTGATAATTTCTCCAGATGCTTTAACAACCCCCAGGGTGTTAATAATTCCACCCTAGGATTCAAAGAACGGGGATGAGATTTAATATTCCACCTTGCTCCTTTGAAATTGTTACTCTGCTATTTCCTAGATTTGGTTGCTTTTTCTTTTCCTCATTAACCTTTGGTCTGTGCTGGTGTATCACTTCCACTGGCAATTCAATGCCAGAGGATTCCCCATTGTCAAAACTACTCATCTAAAGTAAATGGAAATAATTTTCCTCACACAGAATGTTTTTAAAAGTAGAGATATTGATTATCATGGTTTCAAGATCGATGGAATAAGACAAAAGAACTGAGAGAAAATACTTGGAAAAAAAGCATTTAATGCTCTACACATTTATTTTCAAAATATTCTGATCACCCCATATACATCAATAATTTTGAGAAATTGATTTCATTGCTTCTGAACTTTCCATTGTCAGCTCTTCAATGGATAGAACATAGAGGTCTAGAAACAAATGTCATTTTCAAGGCAATCACAATATATAACCAACATTTCTTTGTTTTCAGACTGAATTTTCTTCCCCCTCCCCAAATAATAACAACATTTATAAGGGTAATGGGGTGTTCCAAGGACAATCAGGAGTTCTCTGGACCTCAAAGAATCATGCCTATATTGGCAATTAACTCACCTTCCTTTTAGAGGATCAAGCACCTTATATATTTTCATGGCCTTGAGAGAATACAATCTGTATGTCAGGGTCATTGAGAAGTATAAAACATGTTCTTTCCTTCACTCCTTAAAAATCTCTTATATCTCCACAAATCAGTTTCTTTTGAGGCCTTTTACACTAAACAAACAACTGCTGTCCATCTTTTGGACTTGCAGTATCCATCTGGAGGTGTGGGTAATTCTAGATGGATTAGGTGTCTTCAGATAAAGAAAAAAAATTTTCCACATCTTTTAGATTACATGCATCTAAAAAACCTCCTTTGCTAAGGACCCAAAACCTTCCCAGCAATTCCAGTCTTCAATTATTTTATAACTGGAAAAGCTCCTTCCTAGATCGGAAGTGCTGAATACATCCCAGTGCTTGCTGCTGCACAGTTATTTTGCCCATTACAGTGACAGCACAGCATGGCACAGAAAATGGAGGTGCTGATCTTTCCTACGGGGGTGAGATTGTAAAAATATAACTGAATTGGGTGAACATTTCAGCTCTAGATCCTCTTTGATGAGTAGAGCCATGTCCCGTGAACAATATTCTGATAGTCTGGTACTGCTTTTGCAATTTTGTGCCACAACCTTTTAGATTATTAATTTACTCTAGCCCTAGCAATTTTAGTACTGAAGGCAATTCAAGCTGGTTTGGTAATGTCAGCTACTAAAAATCACAGGTACTCTCTGAACTACTTCATAAAACTCTGGTCTCTTTTCAGGAGGTTGTGCCACCAGCGTTCAACTTGGCACAGCAATGGGAATTCAGATCTGCTTGAGCTTGGTGCCAGAGCCAAGGCGGCTTTGTGTCTTGGAGCAAAAGGGATGTCAAGGCAGGTGTCCTAGCTCTGCCTGTGGATGAGGTTGATCTCCCTTTTCCAGCAAGTAATTGTAAGTGTAACTGCAATGGGGGGCTGTAAAAATACAGTTCCCCCCTTGCCTTAGCAAGAGATATATAACCATGTGCTGTTGAAGAAAGGGACACGTCAAATGACATTGTGCTGTGAGACAGATTGATCTATCCACGTATCCATACATGATTGATTTATCCATATGTATTTTTTTCCCCCTCTGTGACCGTTATGCTCCAGGCAGCCATGGCACCTTTCTCTTCTAGGAGTGCTAACTATCCAGTTTTCTCTCCATCAGGGTTAACAGCCTGTCTGTGAGCAGTTTTTGATCTTTCACAGGTGCTAACTACCCTTTACCTCTCAAGTGGCTCAGCTGATCAGCATTTTTGTGAGACCTTCTGAAGTCACTGCATGCTTGAGAGCTCCTAAATTTTCGCCACCTGGTTTTAAATTAAAAAAAAAAATTAAAAATTCCTTCTCTTCCCTTCGACTCTCAGATGGGCAGGGTGTATGGATCAGAGTGGCAGCCGGGGAGCAGGTGGGGATGGAATGCACTGGAGGACGTGCTGGGGATGTGCTGAGGATGTGCTGGGAATGCGCTGGGGATGCCCCAGGGATGCTCTAGGGACGCGCTGAGGGATGCACTGGGGATGCGCCGGGAATGCTCTGGGGCTGCATTGGCGATGCACAGGGGATGCAGATCCGGCTGCGCAGCTCCGGGCTGGGGCTCTGCCCTCCAGCGCCGGGCTACCTGTCACTTCCAATGACTTCTTGTGCAGCTGTTTCCGTGCCGGAGCAGCATGGCCTGCAGGTGGCCTGGTAGCTGTCTCCCGAGCTGCCGGGGAGCCGCCGCTGTGTGTGACCTGAATGGCAGCGCTGGCTGCGGGCCCTGCTTTGCATGCAGCGTGCGTGAGCAGCAGGCTCAGAGCAGCCCTGCTGATATGGCTGTTGTATAGCAGTTATTGCTTCAACACATTTAGACACAGCACCTCTGTAATTCGTCTCGACGTGATATCATCTTTTGTCTCAGCAAACTGACCCTTTTATCTGTCTTAGTTCTGCTTTCTCCAGCTCTTTCCGTGCCAGCAGTGACAACGGGCAACAGCAGCAGAGGAGGGAAGAAACAGCATATTCTGGTGGTGATAGCAGATATAATAACTGAATTCAAAGTTATTCACTGTTTTGAGGTGTTTGTAGATTTCTTGCTGCTTTGTTTGGGGTTTTTTGTGTTTTTTTTTAGTTGAAGCATATATACGTGTGTGAGGAATTCTGCCAGTATTACATGACTCCTCTTGCTTAATTCAGCTATTTGAAAATTACAGTGAATCTCACTTAGGAGATGCCATATAGGGGCTAGATTATAGTTCCTTTTTTAAAGCAGCACTTTGCAAAATAGTTGCTCTTTTAAATATTTGGGTTTAGTTCTCATTGTCGCTTTGCACTTACAGCTAAAAATGCTGGGACTGATACAAGTGGTGTCCGTTCCTGAAGAGGATTTTCTATCCCCTTCTGCTCATGCCCTGCTCAAGTACATCCTACTCTTCCCCAAAAGAGAAGTCACTGGAGAGCAGAAGAGACTGACTGTCATGCTGAGGAATTTCCTTTTGCAGTAAGGACAGTTTATTGTGTCCATGTGAATGCAAAGATTGCAAAGATGCAACAACTTCAGTCATCTCTGCTTCCCTCTCCTGTTGACCCTGAGACACTATGTGGGAAATGAGAAGAGTTCAAGAAACCAAAAGAGGTTTTCATAATAGCAATTGAAAGGAGTTTTATTTAGCATCTAAATCATGTAGCACAGTAGGCAAATAAAGAGCAATACAGGTTTGATATAGAGAATAAATATGCAACAGTGCCAAAAAAATAAATACCAATAATGATAATGTGAAAACAAAAGAGAAGAAAAATTGAAAAACAGAGAGAGATACTAAAGATCAAAATTAAGATTATTTCAAAAAAAACTAAGAAAGGAATTGCTCATTTGAATGTTCACCTAACTTGTGTTCAGAAAGAAAATTTCAGGGAAAGGTTGAACATGGAACGCTAATACCCTTTTCAGTTATCTTGGTCAATAAACAGAACTTTTCAATCTATACAAATTAGTTGGATATAATCAATCCCTGTTATCTCAGATGAGGAATAATGACAAAAAAATTCTTTGTTGGCTACTTGCCAACCAAGCTGCTTCTTTTTTGCCCAAAGAAAGTTCCACTTCATCTCTGTCTTGCACCTCTGACATTTTCTAATCCTATAACTTAGCTTAATGCTAAATTGACCTAAACTGCCTTTAATATCAGCTCATGTGTATTAAACCACTATTCATAAACTTACCCTGTTATATCTCGTGTTTATCACATGTGATGTCCTATATTATCAGAAATTAAATACCATACCAAGACCAACTAAAAGAGTTAGGATTAAATGATAGGTCTTTGCTGTTCCACAAAGATGAATTTAGGATTTAGATTGAAAGGTTAATAATAATAACAATATTATTATTATTAATAATAATATCACAGATTTTTATCACTTCAGTTTTGGGGGTTTCCCCTTCTCACTATAAATTGGTAGTTTAGAGACAGAATTTTAAAAGCAGTACCACAGGTTCTTGTGGCACATTCTTCCTCCTTTTTTATTGAGGGTCTAAGAGACATGTCAAAGCAGTTATCAGAAGGTTACAATAGTGTCAAGGGGATGGTCTTGAATAGTTTAATGGACCTTATTTCTTTCAACCATTCCCTAATACAGTAGGGGCTGAAAATAATATGAAAATGACTCAAATAAACAGGATTACTGTGATTAAAAGAGTTATAAATATTATATATGAAACTGTTAAGGGCTAGTATGTCCAAATATTTCAGGGGCTTGGAGGGGGAAGCCTTTTTTCCCCCACCTTTCTTCTCTCACTTTCTCTGTCTCTACCTGTTTATTTTCACTGTATCAGAGAAATTTGAATTTCCATAGTTAAGCTTAAGTAGTGTTTTTTAGCCCACTTTCTAATCAGGGGATGAAATTCTGATTGTCTCTAGGCAATGTTGTGCTGGGGTATGTGATTGCCAGAGTCTAAAGCCAAACTGGAAATTGTGAAAAAATAATATAAACTGGAAAAAACCCCACCTAATTCCTGGCCCCAAAAAGCTGCATAGCCACAGGGGAAAAAAAAAAAAAAAATGATATTTGCGGATCTAAATGTAACTGAATCTTATGCATTCATTTTATGTATTAATTTTAAATATTGCATGCACTTGGAAAAATTGAGGCTGATAGAGGAAAAATACCGTGCTGGTACTTTGGGATAAGAAAGCGTGTCTGAGTGGCAGCAGCAAGTGGGTCACGGGCAGGCAGAGTTCAATAAACAAAAGCATATGTGCCCTGCAGTGCCTGTTGCCTTTCCCTGGAGCAGAGTCTGGGTAGCGAACCTTGGCGGCGCAGCGCCGGGCCGGCAGCGAGCACTGCTGACCTTTATCGGAGCAGAAAGCTGCTGACATCGGGCACCTCCGAGCCTGAGAGATGCCCTCTTGCTCCTGCTTCTGGCGCTGCTGGAAGGGGGAGGCGGTGGGGACCAAGGGTGTCATCCCAGCCCCTGCTCTGCAGGATGATGGGGAAGGAGCTGCAGTTTCCCCCTTCTCTTCGGGTCTGCTTCAGCTCTTCAGTGCCTTTTGGAAGGATTTGCCTGAATTTGTTTAAACGGCGACTCTCCTAAGGGAACTCCAGCTGGGGAGGAGCAAAGGTGCCGGCATCACCTGTCTCCAGGCTCCTGTCCTGGATGTGACAAGCATTTCTATACCTCTCCCGTGGCTATATTGCTAAAAGCTTTAAGACTGATGTATAAAACTATGTTCTGCCACCACATATTATGCCACATATTACATATATGGATTTGTAGTGTGGACAGGATCATGGTGGAGATGACTTAATGAACAAAATACTGTGGTAGGGTACATGATAAATGCAATTTCTTCTATATCTGCAATTTTTCACAAAAATATGTAAGCATACTGGTGCATATACATTTAGTTAAACAAATAATAATTTGTTAATAATAACATGCCTTTCTGGGCATATTTAAATTAATTAATGATCACCTTTTCTTTTTTTCCTAATTCAGTTATTTGTAAGTATCAGTTTTTAAAGGTAGAGAAATCATTGGGTCCTCTGGTTTTCCATACAGCATGACTCTAGAGGCTTCAGCCAAAAATTCCCATACCCAGGCTAAACCTAGAGCATCCTATTGAGGAGAGGGCTTCTAAGAATTTTCAAGCAGTATAGATCCAGTATGTCCCTTGCTTTTTTTCACTGTTGCTGGGGGAGTCACATTTTCATTCTGGCATTACCCAGTTTGCCTTCAGGCACTCTTGTTATGCCAAGTGTGGTAGAATACGCTTCTCCCCCACCTCCTAAAGTTTTCCATTAAATCTCTGTAAACCATATGTAACCTGTTTAATCTAATTGGCATAACCATTTTAGCAGAAATTCGACTAATGGGTCTACCCAAGGACTGTAGCTGAGTCCAAACAGTCTGGATTACCAGGTGTGTCATTGTGCTGGTTTTTTGGTGGCTCAGCAAGGTGCTGAGGAGTCAGAGCTCAGCCTCTCGGTGCCCATCTGGCAGTGTCCAGTGCCCTCCTGGTCTGTCTGCCTTCTCCTAGCCCAGCTGTGCAGGGGTTTTACCAGGGATTGAGGAGAGACACAGGGGTTGAGGGGAGAAATGTGTCCTTCCCTGCAGGAGAATATGCAGAGAAAGAGTTACTGGAGCTGAAGTGCTGTAACTCATTAGCTGCCATAATTCAATTCAGTTTCTGAACTCTACTACAGTCTCCCCTGAGAAAAGGTGTTGTTTTTAACCATGTTGCCATTCTTTTGTAGACACACAAATTGTAAATTAATATCCATCAATTGCCTGGTGTTAGACTCTTCACTTACAATTACTTAACTGGATGGAAATGAGTCCAAATGAAGAGTACCTTTTCTCTATTGAGATGGTAATGCTTTAAAAACATCTTTTATCTTGGCAAGGCAAAGGTTAACTTTAATTTATAAAATATTTTCTTTTAACAAAATGTGTTTATAGAAGAGACTTGTGCAGAGGAATTTCTTGCCTATATAGACAAGAATATAAATGGTTTTTTATTAATTAAAAAACCCCCAAACACCTAAAATTAAAAAACACCTACAAATCAATGAATGAACAAGTGCTAAGAACAAATGTCCACGAACTGCAGAACTGTTTTTTATGGCTCAGTCCCCAACTACCTTTAATTTTTTCCCTGCTGGAAATCACATTGCTATAACAGAGCTGGCAGAAGAGATCGCGTGTCAACGCTTCAGCTGCTGCGGGGAAAGTCTGGTGTGGGAGCTGAGATTCCCTGTCTCTCCCCATGCAAGCTGGGCTGGCCAAGGCACTCATGTCCTCCTTTCCTGCTTGTTCTGCTACCAGAGAGGTAACCTCTGCAAAAGGTGGAACACACAGCTGGGGGAATAACCATAGGAACCACCAGAGTTCTTCTGTGGAAACCTTTCTTTCCCCCATGCTGAAAATAATTTTTGGCAAGAAAAGGATATTTTTTCACTTCATATTTACATTAGATATTGTCCTGGCATATAAAGCTAAGGAAATTACTAAATTAATTAACAAAAGTTGGACTACTAACAAGCAGAACTGCTTTTAGTTCCTGAACTCAAAACACTTAAACTATAGTCAATATTGATATGTCAGCTAACATTCATAACAGAGATCTCTGTGGAAGGTTCTCGTAAGACATAGCTTTAAAAATATAGCTGAGATGTAAGTCATCACTGCCTCTATCACAAGTCAAATATATATGGTTTTTTAATCTGAACTCAATTAAACAGCGTCATCTTATATATGATGATTAATGGTCGAGGATCTATCCTCTTCTGCATTCTTTGAAGAAACAGATGGGCATCATTTAATTCATGCTTATTCTGGCATTTTTCTTCAAACTTTATCTAATGCTTCATTTTAATGCTGTGTAAAAAAACCTCAGTCTCCCTTCAGAGCACTATTATTCTGACCATGGTATTTGGACTATGACAAAAGCTTTTTTCATCCTCTCTTATTCCCTCTACACTCTCTCTCTCCTTCCTCCCCATTAGCCCTGAGCTGATTCAACCCCCTCTGCCCCATTCCAGATCCCTGAGCTTTTATAGCCATGCTGTTAGAATTTCTCTCATACTTTTGAATCCTCTCAACATGTGGTCCTTAAAATCCAACTTGTGCAGTGTTCAGTGTCTCCCATCTTAGGCCAAACCTGCTGCTCTTTCTCATATACGGCCTGTGGAGGAGACCAGCACAATCTAACATGGCCAAGTTCGTAATTCCTACCTCTGAGCTGTCCTGAGCTGTGCCGTCCTGCCCACCTCGCCCGGCAGCATTGTGCTGTGTTGTCACTGCTCACGGCCATGCAGCACCGGGATTGCTGCCCTGGGCAGAGCTGCCCGCGGTGGCTCTGCCCAGGGCAGTGTCAGTGGGATGCGGGAGCAATGCCCTCGTAGGCAGCAAGGGCAGTGGCAGCCCTGGGAAACCCGTACTTCCTCCGGCCGAGGAAAAGACAGAGGCATTAGGAAGTGCAGTGGAGAGTGAGGGGGTACTTGGCTCTCTGATAGATGGTATATGCTTTCAGAATATTTATAAGCTTTTGGGGGGCTTTGTTCTGTTATTTTGACAATAAATGAATATCTGTGTGGTTTTTTTTTAATTTTCCAATTCATATGCAGATGTACATACAGTAGCCAGGTCGAATGCTGATAAAATCCACAAAAGTGGGGATACTTGTGTTTTGACTATTTTATTCACTGTAAGCTCAAGGTATTTATTAATGCTGTCAGCTCTTTGACATTTTTCTCTTTCCAGGGTGTTGATTCACATTTTAATATACAGGTAGGGATGTGGCAGGTAATGGAGGGATGGAGGTTTCCCACCTCAGGAGATGCAGGGGCTGGATTTTCAAAGGTGCTGAGCACTCCCCTTCTATAACTATAACCCTCTTCAGGTGTCTGTCAAATCAAAGGGCCACCAAAAGAACTATAGACTATTAATTTGTCTCAGTTTTTAATTAGGAGAAAATTCACATTAACCTTTTCCAGCCTGTACGATTTTGACTGTTTCCCTTGCACGTCTCTCAATCTAAATGGCACAAGTCTGGGATTGCTGCTACCAGCTGGAATGAGAACTACTTCTGGCAGCAATTTGCTGGTCCCTGAGGACTTGGGACATTTCCATGTCATCCTCCTAATCGGAAGAATGTGGCATTAATGGCATAGCTTTTCCCTCTGAGTCAGTGCAGTGGCTGATGCTAGTTAATACAGCAGAAGGTATCAAAGTCACCTGATAGAATAATGTATTCAAAAAGAAAATTTCTTCTTAACTCCCGTCAGTAAGCCTGAAGCAGTGACAGCCATATTCCTCTGTAGCTAAGGTACACAAAGGGGCGGCCCACGCACTTGCTCTGCATCAGGGAAAGCCCCCCTTGCTCCCTCCAAGCTTCTGCTCCTTGTACCCTTTCATGGGAATCCCATATACGAGAGATAGGGTGGCCTCTGGGCCCCTGCAGGACTCACGGACAAGATAAGTCCAGGCTGTGGATGGCAGTGAAGAGTGCTGTGATTCCCCTCTTTGAGACAGCTATAAATAACATTTGATGCAGTTAATCCCTTGAGGTGTCATGATGGTTTGGGGATCAGATTTTATCTGCCACTGTGTTTCCCACTTGTCTACTGGTGGGATTCTTTACAGGCACTTCCAGCCTTTATTATCCTCAGAACTTTGCGTCAAATGTAAATATTGTTGTTAATTGCTATTTGCATTACAACAGCGATTACATCTCGCTGTTCTCTAATTCCTGATTTATTGATGAATATTTTCAACACTGATTTAGCATAGAGGCTTTGCCGAGGTGGAAATTCATTATTTGTTTTGTTACTTTGCCAGTCTCTAATCCAGAGCAATTCTTTGCCTCTTACCCAATGACTAGAATTTTCTTCTTAGTGTTTGTGAGGGGTGTATCAAAGGCTTGAAATTCCTAGTACTAGAAAAGAAACTACATTACTTCATCCAGTTCCTTGTTGATACATCCAAAAATTGGATCTGTGAAGATGTTTTAGGTAGCCTAATTAATTTCATCACATCACTTATCGCTATCCTGGGCTCCGCAGCTTCTGTGCCGTAGTGCAGGGTGCAGCGATCTTCTAAGAGTGTCTCACAGTGAAGCCGCTTTGCAGGATCAGCCACACACTCACACACACGAGCACGCACAAATGCACAGATAGCTTCAGTAATATGGGTCGGCGGCAAAGAGGCAGGAAGGGTCTCTGTTTGGGGTTCCATGGACAAAGTTTTATTGCAGCCACACACTGAACAGTTCCAGGGATGAAGACAAGAAACAACGGAGAGTTCAGGTTTAAGCAGGGGAGCGGAGCAAGCGCCAGGGCCCAATGGTCTGAGGGCACGGGGGCGGTGCACAGACGGGACTAGGGAATGGGAACCAATGGGGAAGCTCTGGGGGAGCGGTGAGGGGCAAAGGCCAATGGGGGGAACCTGGAGTGGAGAACTTTCTCGGACCCGAAACATATAAGGTAGCAAGGGGGCGGGGTGGCCAGTGGCCAACCAGGAACACAGAACTGGGGTAGATTAACGTAACAGAAAAAAGCGTTCTGGGAGAGGCTTCTCTTCTCACCCTAACATAGACAGAAGTCTCTGGTACTAGGGACTGTCTTACCAGAGAATTTCTTGTTTGTTATACCACAGGCTGATTAGGTGTTAGAGCTATTTGTTAGGGCTTGGCCTCATTAAGTTTGATTAGTGTTTTCTGTTTGGAACCGCTGTCTGCAATGCTTCACTGTGTTAGCTAGGTGTGAAAGGGTAAAGTATCTACAGATGTCCATATCCATAAGCACTTGCATATTGATGGAAATTGCTCTTCTGGGTGTGCTGGTTTTGCACAATCTGGTTCTTGGTAGTGGGGGGGGCCACAGAGGTGGTGTCTGTGAGAAGCTTCCAGAAGCTTCCACCATGTGCAGCAGAGCCAGTCCCTGATGGCTCTAAGGATGGACATGCCTCTGGCCACGGATAATGCCTCTGTGATAACATAGTTAAGAAATCAAAACAAAGTTTGTAGCACAGTTTGCGTTCCTGCCAAAGTGGAGTAGGTGTGAACATGTGAGCAGAACAACTCTGCAGACATCGAGGTCAGTGCAGAAGGAGGGGGAAGAGGTGCTCCAGGTGCCAGAGCTGAAATTCCTCTGCAGGCCGTGGTGCAGCCCATGGTGAGGCAGCTGTGCCCCTGCAGCCCACGGAGGTCCGCGGGGCATGCAGGGATCCACCCACAGCCCATGGCGGAGGTGCTCACGCCGGAGCTGGTGGATGCCTGGAGGAGGCTGTGACCCCGTAGGAGACCCATGGAGAGAGGAGCCCTGTTCCCATGCTGGAGCAGCCTGTCCTTGAAGGACTGCACCCTGTGGAAGAGTGACCCACGGCACAGCAGTTTGGAGAGGACTGTCTGCCCATGGGAGGGACTCACGTTGCAGCAGTTCTGGGAGGACTGTTGGTTGTGAGATAGAGCCACATCAGAGAAGATCACAGGGAACCATCTCCCTTGGGAAGGATCCCACGGTGCAGCAGGGGAACGACTCCTCTCCCTGAGCAGTGAGAGAAACCACAGGTGATGAACTGACCAAAACCCTTACTCACTGTCTGCCTGCACGGTTGGTGGGAAGGAGAGAGGGGGTTGAGGGGGCGGGAAGGTGTTTGTAAGAGTTTATTTTCCTTTTCATTATCCTCCTCTGATTTTATTAGTAATAAATTCACTTAGTATCTCTAATTTGAGCCTGTTTTGCCCATGATGGTATTTAATGAGTGATCTTTCTCCGGGTCCTTATCTCATTTCATGAACTCTTCATTATATTTTCTGTCCTCTGTCCAGCTATAGAGGAGTGAGCGAGAGGCTTTTGAGGGTGCCTGGCATCCAGCCAGGGTCAAGCCACAAAATCCTTATATGGACACTCTTACCATTTAAGAATAATTATGCTGAAGTAAGTATTATGGAATAGATTTTAAAGCACTTTTGTCCCAGGGGCTTTTCTACATGAGAAAGTCGTATAAATAGGACAAGACTTTAAAATTAGTTTATTCTATGGGCACAGGCCTGCCTCCAATTCCTTCAGTTTGCCACTTGGGAAGCAATTTTCAGGCTATCTGAAAAGGTTTAAAATACTCATATTCTAGGTAACTCTGCCGACACAGGAGAGTTAGGCCAGAAGAGCTAACAGTTAACTGTATCAGTATAATTAACTACACTGGCACTGAGAAGGCTTCGTGTACAACCAAATCCTAAATTTTCTGCTACCAAAAAAAAAACTTTTAAGACATCTCTGTGTCTAGGTTTATATTGTTAACTGGTATTTAAGATACAAGAAACTTTTAGACTAAAATCTCCAAATATTTTAAAGGGAGCATTTTGCTGAAACAGGCTTGCCTTCATATTTGGGTGAAGACTGATACTGACTTTTCTCTCCTACCAGTATTACTTCCTCAAGATGGTAAAGGCTACTAAAATGGGAACTTTGTGCATCCATCCTTTCCTAGTATTAAGCAATTCTTGTGACATTTATAGTTTGCTGATAGTCTGCAGAGAAGCCAGATGCTTTATGGCTTTTCTGCATTGTTGTTGTCAGATTCTTACAACTGAGTGAATACAGCATGAGAGCACAAAAACGAAAGTCTGTGTTATGCGTTCACCTGTGCTAAATTAGATCTAGGTCTCCAGAAAGAGACAGAAACTCTAGATGTTGCATGTCTGGGCCGAGACCATGTGTTTCATTCAAAATTCACTGATAAAAATAGCAGTGATGTGCTTTGAATTTTGTAGGGGTGTTCCCGCATTTTCCATGGTATTTTCAGCCAGAGTGCCATGGCGAGGCCATTTATACCACCCTCTCCTATAAAGATGCAATGCTACGACAACTGTGATCCTTCTGTACTTTCTGAGGGAGAAAGCAACAGCAGGAGATGGGGATTCACTTTGCAATGGATTTCATGGCTGTGAAACTCAAGGAACTTGAATTTAAACCTTCTGTGAATGACTTTCCCAGAGGTATTGTATTCCAGTAAAATCCACTGCACTCTTTTTTCATAGAATATGTAATCAAATCTAATAGCATCTAATATAATTTAAAAGTTCTGACTTGCTCAAAAGTGGGGAGAAAACATATTGGAGCTCCTCAGCATGTCAATGAGTGACCCCACACCAAACAGCTGTTATTTGATGATGTGCTGTGGAGAAGGCAGATAATTTATGTTTTTTACACTGTTACACTCCTTTACACACCTTCTGTGTCTTTCTCAAGTCTCCCAATGGCATACAGAGCCAACAGAAATTACAGTAAAATCGGCCATGCATCCATCAGATCAGGGGGAATAAATTTACTTGTTTAGTCTTTGTTTGCTTTTCCTTTTTTTTTTTTTTTTTTAATAGAGGAACTGTTAAGGTCATTGCTCTGTGGTAATTTAATCCCACGGTAGTGAAAAGCTGTGGTATCCCATCTACCTACATTCTTTTTAATCTTTATATTAAGTCTCATACACACTCTTTCATGTAATTCCAAGTGTGAGGGAGAAGATAGATTATACATTGCCCTCCTTCCTAAAGTTCTTCCTCATTACCAGTTTTCTTACACTCTTACTTCTCCCTCAAGGGTCTGATGATATGACAAGTTTTTCCAGTACACTAAGTCCTTTCCAAAGACCAACTTCTCTGTCCCAGTATTTACTTCTGTCATTGTACAGGCCTTCAGGTGTCTGATATCCCTGGGACTGACACCTTCCATTGCTGTATAAAAGAAAAAAAAAAAAAAAGAAAGAAAGTGGTGTGGTGTTCTGGTGGCTCAGATGTCCTTATGACTTCAACAAAGAAAACTAGAAATGAAACAGATTTCAGTAGTTGGGTTCCCTTTGCTAGGGGTTAAACAGGCATTGGGACACTGTATTTGGGTAGTAACTTGGACTCATGACTATTTGTTATAAGTAGAGTGAAGGAAAAACATGAAACTACGTTTGATTGGCCACTTGCTTGTCCACCTGCGTGGTAAACACTCGCCAAAGCAGAGGGAATGCTGCCATTTCCCTTTTTCACCATTAAGGTGTAGGTGATATGTGGGGCTACAGCTAATTAAGAAATTCTTGCAGAAAAGATTTTCTGAGAGGCAGTGCTGAGTCAACTAAGTTGGAAGGTTTCACAAGGGATATTTGTGAATGTAATTTCTCATCCAGTCTCACAGGAAGTTATTAAAATGGTTATAAAAGGTCAGTGCATTCTGTGTTTGATATAATTTATTATATGGAAATTGAAACAGTAAAGCAGAAGCAAATATTCTTATCTTTTATGAAGAACCTCCTTTGAATACTACTTTTTACAAAACATTGCCTTTTTGTCCTTATTTTCCAGTCTCAGAACATTCAGGCTTTGTCAAAATCCAGAGAGATCAGTTTCAGGAAGGTCTTTTGGTGGCACTATCCAACCATACAATTTCTCTGCAAGGTTCTATTGCCTTTGTAGGAATAGAAATGGAAAGATAATACCAAGTTTGTCTGTCTGTACAGACATTGCATGTACATACAGAAGAGGAAGTAATGGCCATAGAATAATACACAAGTTCTATTACTGAACATGAGGAAGAACCTCTTTACATTGAGGGTAGCAGAGCTGCCCAGGGAGGTAGGTGTGCTGCCCAGGTGGAGTGTCCCTCTCTGGAGACATTCAAAATACACCTGGATGAATTCCTGTGTCACCTGTGCCAGGTGACCCTGCCTTGGCAGGGACTTGGACTGAATGATGTCTAGAGGTCCCTCCCAACCCTAAGGATTCTGTGAATCTGTGATTATGTGTGCCATTAAGTCTACTGTTGGAAACATTACTCCAGTTTATAAAATCTATTCTTTTACAGCTTTCTTTACTTCTGTAGGTACATACCTTCCTTGGAAACCGTGTCTTTCTTGCCCATGAGTTCTTTCCATTCTTTATTATTTTGCATCTCTTCAAGATGTTAAACTAATATTTCACAGAATCACAGAATATTCTGAGTAGGAAGGGCCCCACAAGGATCATCAAGTCCAGCTCTTAAGTTAATGGCCCATACAGGGATTGAACCCCCAACCTTGTTTTCAGCACCAGGCTGTAACCAACTGAGCTAATCTCAAGGTATTTGTCAGAAAAAGTTGTAAACCTTTCTGAAGTATTAAAAAAGACTAAAACCTGACAATATTTCCATCACAACTTGCAAGACTGATTGACTATGCAGAAAATTATTAACTTATAGCATTTTATTTAAACTATATTTTATATACAAAGTAGTCTCATAAACACAGTTAACAAAAAAACAAAATAGATTACATTCATTGCCTTTGACAAAAGCACTCATGTAAATTGAATGTTTTGAAATTGTTGACACTGCAAAGAATTTTTAAAGTGATAACTTCTTTAATGCTTCGTATGAAGCCACTTGCAGAATATAGTGACTGAATACGTGCATTTATGGCTGAGTTCATCCAAGTCACTGTTATTCCTGAAGTGGAAGCTATTTTCTAAATAAAGTGTGTATTTTGTGTGCATCACAGGTCCTTCCGGAGGTTTGAAGCCAGAGGAAAACGATAAGGTCTGCATTATACAAGTCCTACAATGTCACAGATGAACTTTTGCATCTGTGTGACACACCAGTACTGCTTGTCCACTGTCCCAAGCTGCTCCATTATTGCATTTCACTAAAGGGACCTCAAGTGGGAATAAGGCCAGGACACAATGCTAATTTTGTAGGCTTTTTTCCAAACAGTCTTCTCCCAGGAGCACATTGCCTGTTTTTCTGTGCCACAGGGAGAAGTGTGTCTGCTGGTGGGTGCAGGCTGGTGTGTCGCTGGCACGTGCCGGGGCACTGAGGCACATGGCTGGGCTGGCATCAAGCCCACTTCTCTACAGCAGGACTGACTTGAGAAACAGCCAGTTAAAAATGAGTTTGTGAATCCTGGCATTGGTAAATCACCCAAATTTGGCCATTCATCTTTTAACAGATATGTATTTTATTCTTCTGTAGGAAAACTCCGTTGGGCAACTGAAAGATTTTCCCCAATGAAATGCAGCCTGCTGTTTATTTTGTTTTCTTTTATCCTTGGAATTCAGCTGGCATTAAATAACAGGATATTTATATTTCTCTGCTTTTATTTCTTTGTTTCTAGTTCTGGAAAGTGTCCTTACCTAGCAAACTATTTGAGAAAAAGCTTCTTGCAGCTCTTTGTTAGGACAAAGATGCTGGCATATCTGTACAATTGCACTGAGATTTGGATGCATGTGAGCTGTACAATTAGCAAAGCCACATCCCGTAAAAGAAATTAGTTATATCAGTGGAAAGGATGTATGTCAATACTGGGAGTAACTGCCAGCATAGCTGCTTCAGTCAAATACCTCAGCTCTGCCAGTACACTTTTCTCACTGCAGCAGACTCTTCTCACTGACTGCATGGAAGGCATGTGGTGAAAAGCCTTCCCTATTTTCCACTAAAAAGGTACTTAAGAATGTGTATGGTGCTTTTCTGAATTATAGTCTCTGCTTTTAAATATATATAAATGAGCAGTTTAACAAGTGAATTTACATTCTGCAGCCCTCAGCTGCAGCCCTGTCCTTAAATTCAAGGTGCTGTCCCTAAAACAGAAACATTTTTCTTCCTTGATTGCCCCTACCTGATGTTCCTGCAGGCATGTTTAGGAGTACTATCATTGCAATTTGCGTATCTATTTTAACTCTTTTAAACTGTGTATTTACAACAATATGATAACAGAATTTGTCATCCCAAATGGCATTCTGTTTCTGGAGGGTCACTGCTTTGTAGTTTTTGTTTGAAATAACACAAGAGGTACAGCCAAGGGCAGGGGATGAAAAATTACTAGATCTTACCATCAGCATCAGGAGCATCCACAAAGGAACAATAGCAATAATAGCAAACACGTTCATCTGTGAGCTCCATAGAATATCATTAAAAGCTGCTTTCCTTTCTCTTTAAGTAAATACTTAATATTCAGTCTTCAGTTTAGCAAAAACACCACTTAGGAATCACCACCTTTCTCTGGATCGGTATGAATTTGCCTAATAGATTATTCTGTCCCTGACAGCAGCCAATACTGGCTGTTCAGAAGAAGGTACAAGAAACACATTAATGATCAATTATGGAAGAATCTGCCTTTTGGGCAGCAATTCACTATTTTTATATGCTAGTCACCTTTTGCAAAAAGGATACTGGGTGTACCAAACCACTACATGAAGATATGAATAATGGGTTTGCTGCCTTCTCTTATAAATGTTCTTTGAGTAGTCTAATAGTTTAAAAGTCAATGTGGTCCACTATTAAATAATGATCCATTGTGTTTTTCTTGTACTTTTCAAAGAGTGGTAAGGTGAAGGGGGCCTCATGGCTATTGCATAAATGATACATCAGGGTTCCCTTCCTCTAACAGGAGAGAACCTGAAACAAACATTCTGGCATTATGCTGTTTAGAACCCTGAAGAAAAACTCAAGAGATGTGTGTCTTGTTCCCATCTTTGCCAGCCTCAGTTCATTTCTATCAACTTTGCAGAAGGCTGTGTTCCTCACTTTTAGAAATCATGCAGAATTAGGTGGTGCTCCCAGACACTGACTCCTATGTTTTGTGGGTTTACCTTCATGCATTGTGCATGATCAAACAGAAATCTTGTAACTGAAGGAGTGTGAGTTATTATTTCATAATTTCTGTTTGAAACAATGGCCATGTGTCTGAACCTAGTAAAACCTTTTATCCTCTTGACTTCTGATCATGCTAAGATTAGGGCATTTTTTTAACCTACTGATTAAAAGGCTATGTCTAATTTTGTTTTGTAGGGGTTTTTAAATTCTGGTTTTTTTCAGATTTTTGAGCTGACTCAGATTGATGTTTCTGGGCATTGGTAGAGAGACCATGTAGCAAATTCTTCAGATTTAAACAGATTTTAAGATGGAAAGAATGTAGACAAAATAATATTTTCCAATGGTTTTCATGTGTCCCCTGTTGGAGTATCTTGCTGAGAAATAACTAGGAGCTCAGTTGCTCTGAGGGGTTTTACACATCTGAAAAATCTTGAGCTCTGAAAGGGAAAAGAGAGAAGAGGAATACAGTTAGACTTTCCATTCTCTAGGGATGGTGTCCGACATGAGTTAGACCTACTTAAATTTTAGATCACATAACCTTTACTCATTTGCTTCTAGTTTCAGGACATTTTTTATTGTCATATGATCTTAGTGCTGCTCTTTTGTGTTGAAAAAACTGTTCTGAGTCATTGCACCTACTAATGAAAGTCAAACCAAAAAAGAGTCCCATTCAAGCACTAAATTCAGCACAGTTTGCTGTGGAGGCACAGCTGGCTGGGTAGTCCTCTGCAGCTGGGGACAAGGCTGTGAGTCAGAGATCTGCAGGATTTAACCTCAGGGGCAATGGAGCAGCTCATCTGCCATTCAGGAAGGCCCACGTGAGACAGGGAGAGACCAAGGAGGGATCTGATGTGCAGCTAACCCAGTAGCGGTGACAGCACTGAAAAAGCAAATCTGATTATTATAATCTTTGTGTCTCTTCTGAATACTACCCAAGTTACTAGTCTACATATAAAAAAGCCAAATGGCATGCAAGTCCCCTGTGTATTGTTCTTTTCCCTATTGTGCTTAATGACTGATCAGTTATATAAAATAGGTACAACTCTCTGATAATGCTTATGTAAGTGCCTGTTTAGTAATCCTTCTCTGAACATCGAGTTTTAGCTGACGGAATTTATTAACATTTATATTGCTGTAGAGCTGCGAGACATCAGCTAGGTTACAGATATGTTGTGCTAGGTACTGTAAAAAGAGAGACTATCAGCATGCCACATGAATCCTTGCTCCATATATTTATTTTATGAAATATGTCTTCTATATTTGCATTAATGCGAGGTGACAGAACATTGTAAAATTGACCAGCAATTTATAGCCTCTTATTTTTTAATTAAAAACATAAATATGCTTCTATGTAGCAAAAGAGAAGTTTTCTAAAATGAATTCAGAATTACTTAACCAGCTTCATTCCTTCCACCCACAGCTACAGAGGAATTTTCCGTAAAGATATGGAAATAATTTGAGTTTTAAAAAATATCAATGAATAAATGAAGAAATAATCACAAGTTTTCATCGATTTAGGCTAATATAGCAGTAGGTGAAAGATTAACTTTCAGTAATGCACAAATAATGACTCAAAACTCACAAACAATGCCTTTTTCAGTTATCAAGGAGTAAAACATCATTTTAACAATCAAATGTAGACTGAAACCTTGGAACTGTCATCTGCTCGGGTGCATGGGAAGTTGGGAGGAGACACAGCCAGGATACGTGATCCAGACTGACCAGAGGAATATTCCAGACCATTCAATATCCTGCTCAGTATACAAAGTGGATGAGGCAGAAGGAGGAAGTGGGCATGTGGGGATGTTTGTAGTGATGGTGTTTGTCTTCCCAAGTCACCATTACATGTGATGGGGCCCTGCTCTACTGGAGATGGCTGAACACCTGCCTCTCCTTGGGAAGCAGTGATTTAATTCCTTGTTGTGCTTTGGTTGTGTGTGTGGCTTTTGGTTTTCCTGCTGAACTGACTTTATCTCAACGCACAGGTTTTCTCCCTTTTACACTTCCAGTTCTCTTCCCAATCCCAGCAGTGGGGGAGTGAGTGAGTGGCTGCATGGGGCTTGGCTGAGAAAGGCTGAGAGAACTGGGATTGTTCAGCCTGGAAAAGAGAAGTCTTCGGGGTGACCTAATTGTGGCTTTCCAGTACCTGAAGGGGCCTCCAAGAAAGATGGAGTCTATTTACAAGAGCATGTAGTGACAGGACAAGGGGAAGTGGCTTAAAACTGAAAGAGAGTAGATTTAGATTAGCTATTAGGATGAAATTCTTTACTGTGAGAGTGGTGAGGCACTGGAACAGGTTGTCCAGGGAAGCTGTGGATGCCCCACCCCTGGGAGCATTCAAGGCCAGTTTGGATGGGGCTCTGAGCAACCTTGTCTAGCAAAAGGTATCCCTGCACATGGCAGGAAGGTTGGAACTAGATGATCTTTAAGGTCCCTTCCAACCCAAGCCATTCTATGATTCTCTTCTATGATAATCTTGATTTTTTTCCTTTAATTAGCAACTGTTTATGACTAACACTTCTAGATGTTCTAGGGTATAATGCTAGGGTGTATAAACTTCAGTCTTTGCCACAAGTCTGCCATTTCAGTACTAACCCTAATGAAACACAAATAGTTTATCTTCAATCTGAAAATAAACAATCTCGTAACAATGGAAGGGGTTCCTGGTGATAACAGTCAAAACTCAACTCTGCATTAAAAAAACCCAAACAACTAAATATTGCATTCCCCTGTGCATGACTCCAGCAGTCCATGAGACAGCTTTCAAATCAGTCAGCTGATTTCAGTCACATTTGGAAGTAGAATAGAACACTCAAAGATAATTGGCTGAATAAAATGGAAGAGCCCTATTAATGCTCCAAATCTGCAACATGATTTCAGCACCTATTAGACATCAGAAAATGACCATGGGATCTTAACACTGGGCTTCACAAAGCAACAGGCGACCAGGATTCAGTAGTTCTGCTGCTAGAGCTAGTTATCAATAAGGATGCAATTGAAGTTACTATATGTGTAGTGGGAGGAAAACTCAAAGAGCCGAATTCACTCAGTGTCCTGAAAGAGCCGATGCACAGTCAGAAGAGGGATTGTTCATGATCCAGCCTGTAAGAGATTTTTAAGCAGGGTATGATTGTACAAGGGGTTTGAAGAATAGCACTTACATTTAACCAAACACAAAAAGTGAGCTAACACAGACAGGCACTTTTGTCTGAGTTCAAGGAAGGAAAAATTGAAGACATGGTGGTAAGTGGAAGGTAAAAGGTTTTCTGAAGAGAAATTTGGCCAGACCAGTCTTCTATCTATTCCTGGCAAAGGCACTTTTTAGACACAGAAAACACAGCTGATCTAATCTACCACACATCACCTGAAGGATTCCTTGATACAGGATGTTGATGCTTGAAGTTTACGTAAATTAATATAGCAATCAGAAAAAATCATTGAAGAAAAGTCCCTTAAGGCTATTACATATATAGACGCTTATTTTGATTAGACAGTCTGTGAGCCATGGAGGTAAGGAGACATTTTGAGGGAAGTAAAGCTGCATACTCAGCCTGTTTTTGTTCTCTTTCATCCAGGCGGGCTATTGACACATAGACCTTTAGTCTGATCAGTATGGCCATCCTCATTCTCCTGTGTTCTTATCTGAACTACACTGCAGTATGACAGGAAGTTATTAATTAAGATGGAGAAGATGTAGGAATAATTCCAGAATTTTAAAATAATAATTTTAAAATGATAAAGTAATTTTAAAGTGATAAAGCTAGGGCTGTATCAGCTATCACAACAGTGATTCTTCCCCTCAGCACTGATGAGGCCATTCCCGGCACCATTCTAAGCTCCTTAGAACAAAAGAGATTCGGAGTTCTTCCAGACAGTGCAGTGAAGGATTACAAAGATGATTAAGGAACTGGAGCACCTCACATATGAAGAAAGGCTAGGAGAGCTGGAAATGTTTAGTTCAGAGAAGAAAAGACTATGGGGCATGTTATTAATGTATATAAACACCTGGAGGGAGGGTGCAAAGCCAGGCTCTTATCGATGGTACCCAGTGACAGAACAATAGAAACAGAAACCAACAGGCACAAAATGAAACAGAGGAGGTGCTGTCTGAAACTGGGAAACACTTTCTCACTGTGAGGGGGACCCAGCTCTGGCAGAGATTGCCCAAATACTTGAAAGCAGTGGGGTTTTCTCCAACTTAACCCAAAGCATAACCCTAATCCTAGGCAGAGCAGTAAAAGCTGCATGCAGGTGAGGCTGGTGCCAAGGAGAAAAGTGTGGAGGGAGCAATGTTGGGGCAGGGCAGTGCTGGCATTGGCATGCCTTATGCAGCTGGAGTGTCCCTGGAGCTTTGGACTTTGTGCTTTTCTCAATCCTAACCCAAGGAGTAACACTAACCCTACGTGGAGCACTAAAAGCCGCATCGAGGTAGAGACTGGGGCGAAGGAGAAAAATAAGGACAAAGCAATGTTGGGGAAGCTGCATGCTGGCCTAGACATAACTTTTGCAGATGAAATATCCCTGGAGATCTAACCCTTCTGGTTTCTCAAAACTAAACCTAAGCCAATCCAAAAGAACAACCCAAAAATTAAATACTAAATACTAACCTGTGGCGGTGGCCCAGCCCTTTTCATTTAAGGTGAGTGACAACCAGTGGGTGAACTTCTCTGCCCAGGACTCTGCCTCTGAGGAGGAGCCTGGGGCGGATGCAGAGGTTTGACATCCACGCCCACGGGATGCCACTCACACCTCATCTCCACCCTGTTTCCAGACCTTTCTCCCTTCCTTGGTCCATGATTGGTTTCCCTGGTTTATGTTTAATAATGAGTCCATTTACTATGCAATCAGTTTCTAGAAAGATCTTAAAGGTTCTGTTTCGGATTTGATGTTCCAAGTTTGTTCCTCCTCTCCTGTTCCCTGAGTGGTGGGCTGTCATCCCTTGTCATTCCCTGGTTGGTTTTCTCCTCTGTTCTTCCCCTTGTTTGCCTGCCCTTAAAACCCTTTGCTCCACCCTTGAAGCGGGCTGTCCTGTTGGCCCCCACCTGTGCTGTGTTTGCTCTTTCCCTTGGTGGACAAGAAATAAAGCTTAGGTTTATAGCCACAAGCAGTCTGACTCTCTGCTTCTTGCCTCTGCTGTCGCCTTTTAACGTCTCCTGGCTGTGCTTGCTACAAGAAGCCGCCTGCCACGCAGCTCCCTGCGGAGCTTCCGCTCAGCCCCTGTGGATCCGGGAACTCAAAGCTCCAGAGCCCTCCTGTCAGCTCTGCGGGCATAGGGTCACACTGCCGCTGGCCAGGCTCGGGCAAGGAACCGGTCAGCGCGACACTAACCCAAAAACTAAACATAAAAGTAAACGTAAAACTACCTGTAACGAAACCCGTAAACTTAACCCAACCCTAAACATAACCGTAACACTAACCGAAGCCTAAAGCTTACCCTAACCATAACCCTAACCCTAAACCCAAGGCAACGCTAACAATAAGTACAAAGCTAATCCTAACCCAGTCTTAATCTTGCACTAACGCTAACCCTAATCCTAAACCTAATCCTAACCCTAACACTAACCCTAAACCTAACGCAATGCTAACAGTAAATACAACGCTAATCCTAACCCAGTCCTAATCTTACACTAACCCTAAGCCTAACCCTAAACCTAACACTGACCTAAACCAAATCCTAATCCTAAAGCTAAACCTAATCCTAACCTAACCCTAAACCTAAACCAAACCATAACACTAAGGCTAAATCTAAACCCTAAACCTGACACAAATCCCAACGGTAGACGTAACCCTAATCCAATACCTAACCCAAACCCTAAACCTAACCTTAAAACTAACCCTAACACTAACCCTACCGCTAACCCTAAAGCTATACGTAATACTAACCCTATAGCAAACCTGAACACTAGCTGTATCCTAACATTAGTCCTAACTCTAAACCTGACCTAATCCTAACCCAAAGAGAAACCCTACCCCTAAACCTAAACCTAACCGTAAGCCAAATCCTAACCCCAGCCCTAACCCTAACCCTATCCTAACGAAAACCATAAGCCTAAAACAAACTCTAAGCCTAACCCTAAACCTAAGCCTAAGCCTAACGCTAACCCTACCCTAAGCCTAAACATAACCATAACCCTAACCCGTATACTAAAGCAATCGTAACACTTACCCTGACCATAAGCCAGACCCAAATGCTAAGCCTAAGCCTAAACAGTAATCTAAACCTTACCCTACCCCTAGAGCGCACCCTAACCGTAAGCCCTAAACCTAACCCTAGCCCGAAGCCTAACCCTAACCCTAAAAAAATCATAACCCTAACCAAAACCCTAACCCAAACACTAAACCTAACCCCACCCTAACCCTAACCCTAAACCTGACCCTAACCCTAGGCCTAACCCTAACCCTAAACCAAACCGTAAAACTAAGCCAAAGCCTAGCCCTAATCTTAATCCTAGCTCTAAGCCTAACCCTAACCCTAAACCCATCCTAACCCTAAGCCTAACCCGAAGCCTAACCCTTACCCTAAGCCTAAACCTAAACCTAACCCGAACCCTAACCTAACCTTAAACCTAAGCCTAACCCTAACCCAACCCAAACCCTAACCCTAAACCAATCCTAACCCTAAGCCTAACCCTAAGCCTAAACCTAATCCTAAACCTAAGCCTAACCCTAACCTTAATGCTAACCCTAAAACTAACCCAAATCTTAACCCTAACTCTAACCCTAACACAAACCCTAACTCAAACCCTAACACCAACCCTAACCCTAAAACCTAACCCTAACACTAAGCGTGATGCCAGGAATTAGCAGAGCAGTAACAGCCACATTGGGGTAGAGTCAGGAACTGAGGAGAAAAGCCTGGAGGGAGCAGTGTTGGGGCAGAGCCGTGCTGGACATGGCATTCCCTTGACAGTTGCTGTGACTATGGAGATCTGGGCTTTCTGGTTTTCTAAACCCTAACACTAACCCGAAAACTAACCCTAAGTGTAACCTGAAGTCCTAACCCTAACCCTAAGCACAACCCAGAGCATAACCCAAACACTAACGGTAATAGTAAACCTAGCCCTAACTCTAACCCTAAGCCAAACCCTAACCCGAACTCTAACCCTAAACCATAACCCTAATCCTAAGTGTAACCCTAACCCTCGGAGGAGCAGTAAAAGCCGCAGGGGGGTGAGGCTGGTGCCAAGGAGAAAAGAGTGGAAGGAGCAATGCTGGCCTTGGCATGCCTTTTGCAGCTGCAGTGTCCCTGGAGCTCTGAGATTTGTGGTTTTCTCCCTCTTGAACTGAGGGGCCCAGAACCTGTGAATCTTGCTGGGGAAAACGTTTAGTGGAAACATTTGTCTCAGATGCATTTCTGTATTGATTCACAAAGCATACACCAATATTTTCATAGGAATTAGGATTTTCTTAGCTGTGTTCCACAGGAGTGGAAAATACTTGACAGGAAATATGGTTTTTAGCATGTTCAGATAAGCTGTCCTCTGGTTGTTTAAGCTTTAAGTTCTTATCACCGTAATAGTAATTTTTGTCAAAGCAGATACGTGAGCAGTTGAGGTCTATATTTATAGAGACCTATGTTCAATCCTAGTATTTTATTTAGGGAAAGGAGATATTGGTAAGTTGCCCCAAGGGTCAAAATTTACCACTGGAGCAAATCCAAATAGATTGTAAAAGACTGTCAACATAGAGGCTGATCTTGATGACTAGTGGCCTCAGTATTGTTTCTTTATGGGACACTGCTTAACATAAGGCATCTAGGTGTCTCCAGGAGAAGAGGGAAGATAAGGAAAGAAGCTAGTTAGGTTCAGCTTAGCAGGCTGTGAGGACCAATGTGGAACAGTAAATGTTTTTAGGAGGAGTATGGGAAGAAATAAGATAAAATTGGGTTGTGGGCTGTGAGACATGCCTGCAGAGGCACATGGCAGCACAAAGGAGCACATGGCAGCACACAGACGCTTGTCTCCACCACACCCTGGGGGGGGGAGGAGGTGTCACAGGGCAGACCCCTACGGAAAGGAACCTGCCAGGAGCTGACAGAGGAGTGAACAGCGAGTGACCACCCCATAGAAGGACATTTAGGAAGTGTGTTGCTGATGTGGGAACATGGGATAGGTCACGTAGTGAGAATTACCATGTAAGGAAATCCTGTGCCTTGGAAAAGTGTGTAAAACCACCTAATTTCTTTGAATAAAAGATTCAGATTCCCTGCCGGTCTGGGTCTGTGCCTCAATCACTGACAAGGAGGGAAAAAAGGAAGCTGGAGGAAAGGACACTGGAGGTCCTGGAGGTGGCTGTAGGAGCAAGGAAGGAGCAGCCTGATGCAGACAGAACAGGAGCAGCAGTGCCCTGCTCCCGATTGTGGATGAGTGTTGGGGCACTGTGCTCTGTTTCTGGAAGTAAGGTGGTGAGTTTAAAACTTGTACTGGTGGTGCAAGTGGGACCTTCGAAGTCTGTGAACTGCTGTCTGGTGAGTTGAGGTGGGAGTTGGTGGTACAGTCCTTCACACAGAATTTAAAGCATTTATACCCATGGCAGTTCCATTGTCTGAGTGTGGAAAACTGTGTGTTATTTGTGAGGGTACGGCTATTTATATGAGCCCATGGAAGGTTCAGGTCGAGGGAGGCTGGTGTTCAGGCACACATTTTGGCCCTGCTCTGACTTTTGAGTTTTCTCTGCACATGTCTGCACATCAGTGTGCCTCATGTTCATACTGACACAGCCCAAAGAGGGATCAGTTGCACTATTATCTGAATCCCAACAGTGTGCTTGGATCTGATGATGACATGACTATACACTACTTCTGTACAAAAAGAACTGCGCTGAGAAAAACAAGGAGGACAGCAGATGGGAGCTGCAGCTTACCAGGTGTGGAGGTTTATAGGAACTACTTGTCTGGAGTTTTTACTCATTATCTTTTAATATGGTACTTTCTCAAAAAAAGCCAGTGTAGTTCTGGTCTTTCAATTATCTATTTGTGTGATTGTACACATGCACATAGCTGTCTGTAATCTTTCTCTGTAATATTGCCAGCATGATTTTTCAAAAATCAGAACAGTTGCCAGTATTGCCAGGTCAGTCTCTGCCTGTTTTCTTTTTCAATGAAGGTGCAATTTCACAGAGCGGATCTAACCGTTCTTATTTCCCAGAATGTACCAAAGTTTGATCTTTTTAAAAGGTAAGATAGGAAAGGCACCTTGAGTATTATTGCTACTGCTGCTTCTCTTTAATGGTTATATGGTGACACTGCTTCGCATAGGATTACTGTCACTGGCACGGAGGGGACAGGAGATTGGCTGCCTTGAGGAATGAGATGAGACGATAAAGGAAAGAGGAGAGGATGTTACCTCTGTGGCATCTGGCTCCGTCTCTCAATTTTCATTCCACGTGTTCTGTGCGGAAGCAAAGTAGGGTTTGTAGCAGTTTCTTGCCTTTGCACCCCTGCCATTGTTAGGCAACAGAAAAGAGAGTGAGAGAATTGTGACAAATCTGTTTTACTTAAAATAGCTGTACTGTGTAATTATTCAAGAGGGCTTAGCAGGCAAATGAGATGAAGTCAAAAGTTAGGCAGATCACCAAAGGTACCAAATACAGTGACAGAGTGATGCATAAAATTCTTTGGAAAGCATCGACTTAATTATGTTACTTATGTGCTCATATTGTAGTGAACGTGATTTTCAGAGTGCTGCATTTCTGCTTAACTGAAATGAAAGCCCTAAATTTCTTAACTAAATTTTGCTTTGTGCAGCAAAGGCTGAAACTTTCTCTGCAAAAATCAGATTCCAGTACACTGACTCCTTTGGAGTACAGCAGTTAGAGCCAGTCTGAGCCGTTTTTTCTTCATGTGCATCGAAAGTGTCACAATTAAAACTGTCATGGTAGGAGAGAAAATTGTAAAAGGAGAGGCCCAACTGTGCGTTGAGAAGAGGAAATGTTTTAGTTGACCTCCACTTGTCAGAGCACGTTTCCCTCTGCAGGCAGGGCCATTTATTTGTCTTGAGTTTGCGCCTAATATTAAACAAGCAGCTGCTCTGCCAGCGGTTTTACCTTTCCACTCGCCAAAGCTATGTCTATCCCAGATACTTTAAGTAAAAATGTTGTCCCATAAAAATCTCAGTAATGAGAGATTTGAGTTTTCTATTGAAACTTTCCCGTAACAGTCTTATTACTCGATGGCTGTTCGTTTCAGGGAAGGGTAATTAAAGAGCCAGAAGAGAAAAGAAGGAAAAAAATATCTCACCTTTCTGGCATATTTTCAAAGGATTCAATTAGGGACACACAAAACAAATTTTTTTTAAAAACATGATTGATGTTGGAGCTTTAACAAGGCGCTGTCATTGGATACAGGGGCTTTTTATTAATGCATGTGGTGTGATAGAAATGTGTGGGACAGGATGCCAGGCTGTTGACAGTGTTTGTGTGCTGTATATGTTTTACATGAAGAGATGGGCTGTGTAAAGATGCATTTTGTTTCTTCTTTCATTGGTTCATTTCTTTAATCTGAACTGAAACTGAATTAAAGCTGAAAGATCTCACTGTGAGGCAAGCCATTTTGAGTGAAAAGGGTTGTTAAGAAAATCTACGTTGAAGGAGAATATTTTATATACAGATCGTTATTTTCTCTAGAACTGAAATACTTAAAAGCTGGTGGTTGTACTCTATACCATGCATACTGCAGAGGGCTGAAAAAGCACTCATGATCATGTGATGTTCCTGAATTTCTGTATATATATGCACATATAGGAAGATGTATATGTACATATTTCATATACACACATATTGATCTATATACATATATGTCTAGACGATATGTAAGTATGTATATATGATATATACATATATGCATATGTATGATAGCACCATCAATAAGAGTAGTAAAATGCTGTTAGCATTGCCTATCAACAGCTTTTAGAGGTAGAAGCTGTTTCTGATGGAGGGAGGGCTCTTTGTCACATGCAGAGAAGAAAAACAAACTGTGAAATCCTTATTCTCTTTGAAAATACACTTCAAAACTGAGTAGTCTTTTTTTTTCTTACGGTCATTTAATCTGTCTATAAATAGACATATTCTCTTTTCCTCTCTCTTTGTATTTATTTATTAATTCAGTAGTGATTAGTTGCCTGTGCACAAAGCAACCCTGATGAAATTAAAAATTTGATTGCTTTTATTAAGAGATTATAGCTACATCTTGCATACAGATACCAGTAGCTGTGGGGAAGCCTAAGGTGGTCTTGCAGAGTCTTGGAAGAAGTTAAAGTGGAGGTACTAATCAATAGTTTAAAACACATTCTGGAGATACATACAAAGACATTTTTCACCAGGTTTCGAAGGAAGATTCAGGCAGTAGTTAAAGGTTACAGAGAACCAGAAATTTTGTTCAGGAAACACCAAAGAAAACAGTTTCATAAATTGAGAGAAGTTGGGGTTTTTTGCTTTTATTCCTAAAGATCTCTGAGATTTTTACTTAGAAATGTGGATGAGCATGGAAAATGCTTTCACCAAGAATGGGATTTGAAACTGCAAACACTTACATACTTGAATGACATTACTGAGATTTTTGCTTGACCAAGTAGGTATACATGATTTGCCTTGCACCATGACTTGATCTTTTACTTGTATCTGAGTGCTAAGAGCTGGCCCTAGATGGAACCCAGCATTAGCCAAAGTGGTTTCGTGCAGATGGTAATTCAGAGGCCCCTTTTTTTGTGATGGTTTTACAAACTATGTTGAACACAGTCTGAGCAGCAAGTCCATTCACAAAAAATTGCACCCAGACAATAAATCTTTCAAAACTGCTTGTGTGATTGCTTTTGGTACAGCATCAGCTACTAAAAGCACTGAAGAATTGTCCAGTAAATAAAAGGTACTGTTAGAAACTGCTAATAAAGTTTAGAGAACCACCTGGTGACGAATTTCAAAAGAGCAGTCTTTTGATAGAAATGACATTGCTTTAACACAAGTAGGAAAATTATCCAAGGTGTAGAAGATGAAAGGTTCAGAAAATCTAACTTTATATAGTGACACACTCGGATACATTTCCTATAGGTCTAAAATGAAAACTGCCATTTAAGAATAAAGATTTTGGCAGAGTTGGCAGAAAGAACTGCAGGACCTTGGATTTTTCAGAAAATACGTTAACACAAACATACTGTGTACATATTGCCAGGAATAAGGAGAAAAAGGCAATAAAATAAAACATTTGTCTGAATATATGTCTCAAGACCTGCACTCAGACAATGGAGTTTTTTCATCTATTATATCAGAGCCATTAGATGAGCTCAGTAAATTTACCATTTGAAAACAACTGGGTAAAATATAGCCATTTCTTTCAATGAAAGAGCTGTTCATATTAGAGCCATTGCAGGTATGAAAAAAAATGTTTGGGACAAAATATCTGAAAAGGAAGAGACTAGGCAACACTGTTAGGAAACAACTTTTCTATTGAAGAATCTCCTTAAATTGGCCAAATGCCTTTGTAACAGATAATAAGCTGTATTTCCTGACTACTGAGTCTGAGAAATTCTTAATAAATCCATGTCCTGGAAAGTTTGGAAAATTTAACGAGTTGGCAACAGACTTCAAAGAAAAGGATTTCGTACAGACTGAATTACTAGAAACTAAAGGACAATGGATAAATAAGAAGGACTGGAGCTGAAGTCTTGGGGATTTAGGACAAACTAACCCATATATTTTGTAGATTAAATCTTTCCTTCATGGTCAAGGATGTCTGTCTTCTACAATGATGATGACTTCTACATATAGTTTGAGGCATGAATTTCAAACAATAATACATATCTTGCCTTATTGAAAATTATATTGAAATGCTCCTTTTCTTCATTTGTGTCTTTAGTTGCTTGAAACAGAGGGAGTCACATGCAGGACAACACTGTAAGCTTGTAAGAGTGATGAAAGGTAGTCAGGTCTTTGCATGGGCTCATCCTCCCAGGTAGTCTCACACCCCCACATAATCCGTGTCATGTTTCTTGCACCTGACTCAGAAACTTCTACTACTCTTATTGCTGTAATACAATACCTCATTGCTGTAAGCTGGTTTTTTTTTTCCTCTGTTCTTTGAGAGAGAGTTTGATGTGGCCTGATTTGTTCATGAGGACACTCAAATATAGAAAAATCTGATTTTTTTGGAGGCTTGGGCCTTGCATCTTTAAACTTGAAATTAATTTGTTGATTGGGATTCTGATTACATGCCTGATCACTTCTTTAAAATCTATGTATGGTCCATTAGAATACTGTTCAAAAGCTCCTCCTTCTTCACATCTCAGTTACTATTTGTGAAGCTTCTGTTTCCAACTCACCATAGAAGTTAAGACATTCCAGAAAAAAGTTTACAAACATCAGTTAGTAAGAGCAGCACTAGCAGATCATAGAATCCCAAAATCTAACCCAAGGGTTGGAAAAGACCTTCAAAATCATCAAGTCCAGCCATCAACCCAGCACCCCCACCATGTTCACCGTTAAAACATGTCCTCAACCATGAGCCACATCCATACAGGTCTGGAACACTTCCAGGAATGGTGACTCCACCACTACCCTGAACAGCACATTCCAATGCTTTACAACACTTTAAATAAAAAAAAAATGTAATATCTAATCTAGACCTCCATTTCTTCTTGTCCTGTCTATTGTTACCCAGAAGAAGAGATTGACACCCACCTTACTGCAACTTCCTTTCAGGTAGCTGTAGACGGTGCTAAGACCATCCCCCCAAGCCTCCTTTTCTCCAGATTAAACAATCCCAGCACCCTCAGCTGCTCCTTATAGGACTTGTGCTACAGCCCCTTCACCATCGCCACTGACCTTCTCTGGGCTCATCCCAGGACCTCACTGTCTTTCTTGTAGTGAAAGGCTCAAAACTGAACAGACCACTCAAGGTGTGGCCTCATCAGTGCTGAGTACAGGGGGATGACCACTATTCTAATCCTGCCAACCACATTATTTGTAATACAGGCCAGGATACCATTGGCCTTCTTGGCCACCTGGGTACGCTGGCTCATGCTGAGCCCGCTGTTAACCAGCATCCCCAGGTCCTTCTCCTCTGCCCCCAGCCTGTAGTGATGCAGGGGGTTGTTGTGATCCAAGTGCAGGACCCAGCACCTGGCCTTGTTGAATCTCATACAAATGGTCTCAGCCCATCGATCCAGCCTGTCCAGATACGTTGGCAGAGCCTTCCTGGCCTCCAGCAGATCAACATTCCCACCCAACTTGGTGTTATCACGAAACTGATTGAAGGTGCACTTGATCCTCTCATCCAGATCATTGATAAAATTAGTAAACAGGACTGGCCCCAATACCAACCCTTGGGTAACCCCTCTAGTGACCGGCCACCACCTGGGTGTGGCACCATTCACCACCACTCTCTGGGCCTGGCCATCCAGCTGGTTTTAATCCAGCAAAGGGTGCACCTGTCCAAGCCATGGGCTGCCAGGTTCTCCAGGAGAAAGCTGTGGGAGACAGTAACAAAGGCTTTACTGAAATCCAGATAGACAACATCCACAGTCTTCCCCTTATCCACTAGGCAGGTCACCTGGTACTGAAAGGAGATCACGCTGGTCCAGCAGGACCTGGCTTTCCTAAACTCATGCTGGCTGAGCCTGATCCTCTGGTTGTCCCGTGCATGTTGCTTGACGGTACTCAAGATGATGACTCCATGATCTTCGGGATGATATTTGCCATCTTCTGGTCACTTAAGATCTGCCTGGTGGACCAGGACTGCTGGTAAATTATTGAAAGTGATTCGGTGCATGATGTATGAATAAAACCATGGAATGTGGCATCCTATATCCACTTTTATAAAAATCTTGTTAAAAATATTTCTATGAACATATTACAGTATATGAAATTACTCTACTCAGCCATGTAAATAAAGTTGTCCAATTCAAGTTTTGCCATTTCAGAAGCTATTGG
The DNA here is from genome assembly GCA_013399195.1 of Dicrurus megarhynchus. Classification (NCBI taxonomy): domain Eukaryota; kingdom Metazoa; phylum Chordata; class Aves; order Passeriformes; family Dicruridae; genus Dicrurus; species Dicrurus megarhynchus. The sequence continues at coordinate 910,920 of VXAD01002580.1, forward strand.
ATAACATTCCCACTAATGGGCTGTGAGAAGCCCTTAATAAAGTCCAGTCATTCCTAAATTCAAATAAAACCAGTCATTTATGAATGACTATGTAATACAGTAAGATGAAGTATATCTTGTGTAATTTTCTTTTTCCGCAGACACTTAGGAAACAGGCATTCTGGAAAACTCAAAACTATCACAATGACTATCTTAGAATGACTATGTGTTGTACATCCTAAAAATGAAATTATGTGAAAACCCATTTTTCTAATGCTTTGAAAATAAATATTAATAAAGCAATCTATTTTCTGTTTGCTACAATGTAACAATTCTGTCCCGAGGACTGGAACGTATTTTTGAGACTATAAGAGCATTTGATTTTGATTTTTCAGTGCTTAATAATCACCCTACACCAGACCAGTTTCTAGTTCAGAGTATTTCCTCTTTAGTGTAGGAACAGGTCTGCCTAAAGAGAGAAAAAACTAGAACCAAAGCTTAACCAGCTCTTCACGCTTTTTCTCTGCCCTCCTTCGCAGAGTAACATGCAGCGACATCCAACCAGGTTTCTACCTGGCACCAAGTTTCTACCTGGCACCAGGTTTGACTCATGGTGTCACGGAACAAGGGCACAGAGTGTTTAAGGCTTTCCTTCCTGGCATAATAGGTCTGGCTAGTTAGACAGAATCTCAGCATAAACTTTTCAATGTGAGAACCACAACTGAAAAAGTCACAGAAAAAGAAAGCCTTTCCCAAACCATCTGCCCACAACTCTATTCAATGCTCTTCATCAGTCTAGAAGTTTTGACTTCCTTCCTGGGGGACACTGACATGGTGCATTTCCAAAGTAAAAGGTGACACCTGCCATGAAAGCAATGAAAATTATTAGTGTGTCCAACTTCAGATAGTTTTCAATCTTTCAGTGATTATGGATGCTTCCTATCAAAACTGTCCAAGATGCTGTAACTTTTATATGGGTTTCTGCAAAAAGATAAACCTTGGAAGTCGCTGGACTGTAAAATAGCAGTACACTATAACACTAGCAAACCTTTAAAAGATAAATCTTGGCAACCACTGGACTGTACAACATTAACACACTCTGGCACCATTGGATGTCTGAAACTCCAGAGAAGGATCCTAGAGGTGGTTTTTCTCATGTAACAAAATGAAGAAGATTGTGTTACCTCAAAAATCCACCTGGCTTAAGTTCATTCACAACTATCCTGTGTAAGTGCATATATCTTTAGTGAGCTTTTTCTAGAAAGGCAACAGTGGCAATTACTTAGTTGGTTTAGATTGGCTTATACACTGTAATGATAGCTGTGAAACAAAGTCTGGCAATTCCAGTTCTCAGAACAATGGCTTATCTGTAAAACATAAGCTACCAAAATAGTCAGTAGTTTTAATGACAATGTAAAATGTTCCTTTTTATCTTCTTTTTAGTAATTTTGCAGGTATAAAAAGTTTATTCTTAAAAACCTTTTCAGAAATGCAGCCTCTCAACTCACTTACCTGAGAGGCTATCTACTAGGAACCTCTAGGAGCCTCTACAAGGCTCAGATTTCTCTGTCCCTGCTGCAGGAGCAGCTACCTGCTTGAATTTTCTTTGTATGGTTTCACACAGCTCCGATGCAGCAGCATTTGCTTGACCTCCATACTTCCTTCTCACAAATTCCTACTTGGCATTTTCCTCTGTTCTGTTGCAGCACATTTGCCTGCACTCTGATTCCATGTCCTCATCTTCACGCTTCTCTGCCACTCCTCTGCATCCCTTCTGGTCCCTACATTAGTCTCACTCAATTTGCTGTCCTGTTTCCAATGCATTTTCCCTCCCCACTGATCCCACTGTATCTGGCATGTCCATATTCCCCTGTTCCCTGCTTGGCCCTCACAGAGCAGCTAACAGACCATTAGCTTCCCTGGTGGCATCCTGTCTTCTGCTCAATAGCAAGTAACAAGGAGTGGCATCCATCTTCACTGGTTTACCCTCACTTTCACCCAGAAACTTTAAATGAATCTGGCAACCAATCATCTGAAATCAGGTTTGGCCTGGTCGCGGTCTTGACAATAGGAGATGGGAAAGCATTTTACTTACAGATCAAATTTCACAGGTTTTTAAATGAAAAATAATTAATAATTGTCATATGCTAAAATTTATTAATAATATATTGATAAAACCCCTCTAACAAATCTTTTCTGTGATTTGAGCTACAGGAAGGCTGGTAGTGCTGCTGACACAGGTTCTGCACAAAAGCTGCAGAGGTGTGAGATCAGACTTGAGAATGGGCTTTTCTTCTGGTACTGGCCACATTGTGCTCCAGTGAAACCCTTACAAAATGTTAGCATCATTTACTGAGCCTCAGTCCTAAATACGTGAACCTTGGTTGCCTCACTGGCTTTCACCTCTCCATGGACAGTTGTTCTGTGTTTTGGAACAATTCTGACATTTCTGTGACAGCTGTCTGTAAAAAACTAGAAATGATGGCTACTTCATTGTGGTATCTCTCACTGCACACTGTAGAAAACTAATCATGATCTAAAACTAATCCTTGGACCTAATAAAATACTTTGCCTTCTATGACTTCAGAAGCTATATTTTATTTCTAAAGCTAATCTACCCTTAATGTGTGGGGAGGGAGGACAATAGACCATGTCATCTCAGTGTAGGCTGGGAATCTCAGGTGCAGTGAGTTTTGACGGTTTTGAATAGCAATCCATCACTTAACAGACAAAGAGAGGCTACAGTCTCTTTGCAGCAGCTCTTTTTCAACACCAAGATGACATCTGTGCCCTCTGCAAAGGACTGTACGATGTCATCCTCAGAGAGGAATAGGTTTCAAACACTACTGGGCTTGAGCAGGCTGTTTGCAAGGTGGTTGAAGTGTTATTTTTTTCTTCAAGAAACTGGTTCTCCAACGGTGAGGTGATACTTTTGTCACCCAAAGTTTTCAGCAAGTGCATATCAAAATGCTACAGCTAAATAGTGGAAAACAGCAAACAAAGGATCACAGACATGTAGTTATCTGTCACAGGGAAAACAAGAAGTTACACTGGCATAAGCAAAACTCCATCTGAAAGCAGAATTGATGCAATGTGTACATCAGAGCATTAGGTAATGATGTCTTCTGTTGTTCTCTTTGATGAAAGTTTTGACACCGGGGAAAATATTTGTAAAGGTTTGTCCAACGTAAACTGCATTAAATATATATATTATAAAGTGAATTTTCTGGTGAGTTCTTAAGAGGCTGGGATGCAGTACAGCAAGAGTAATTTCAAGTCAATTTTACAGTTAAACACTTTGACTCAATATAGTCCATCAAAGTAGTTGAGTTGTGTTAGCACTTTATTGTAAAATATACTGTACATTTAACTATCAATGCCATGTCCTCAAAAAGAAAGATCAAAAGTAAAATAGAAATCTAAATGTTAAATTGTCTTAACTATTTCATTCTTTTACTATACAATGCTTTTCTTCATCATGGTGACCTTGTTAGAAGTCTGACAGGTCATTAGGAACCATGCTTTCCCATTATATTCTGTAAGACACTTTGCTCTCAGAGAGGTCTACAGAGCTTTTTCTTCACTTCCATTTGCAGATAGAACTGTGGGATTATGCATTCAGGTATTTCCTTCATTATTTATTATCATGAGCACATGTTCTTTGAGTAAATTTGAAAAGGTTTTAATCCATCAGGGAATGGATTTAGCAATATCTTATTATTAACAATTAACCAGTAGACTTGCTTGTTAAGAACAATTTCCCTGGAAACAGTATATCATGGTCAAAAAGTAGCATAATAAGCCAAGAACTCTTTCCTAGTAAACCATTTCCTGCTGCATTTTTGATATTTATTCTGATAGAGAGGAACATAGTAATTGTTTAATTGTTTCCTATTGATATGTCCAATTCAGCAGCTCTCAGTCAGTCACCCCGTGGCCCTGCAGCAGTCATTTGGCAGTTCCATAGATTTTTAAGCCATCAGGGACTATTAGATCATCTTGTCTGATCTTTCTGCGTAAAACAGGTCAGAGAATTTCATCTAGTTATCTCCTGTATTGAGTGGAGCAACGGATATGTAACCAAAGCTCATCCTTATCCTCATCCTTACCTTTTGTTTTTTTTTTAATGGGGAATATTACCTCCTATTTCATGCTTAAGCTGTGATTCATTAATGTTTCTGAAGACTCTGAGATACTGGGATTTAATGTGCTACAAATGTGAACAGTAGAAATATTTCCAGTGATGACCTAAAAAGGATTTTTTAATCAATATGATGAATTGGATACTGGGACAAATTAATCTGTGGTGTCTCCAGCAGGAAGGAGTTTTGCGAATCCAATTCAAGATTTTTTTATTATAGTATTTGCTGATAATTTGAAGAAGAAAAGATACACAGTACAAAAATGATGTTTTAAAAAATTATAAAAATAAAAATGTCAGAGAGCAACTTTAAATATTCAACGTCATTAAATTTAATTGATGAAATTTTCTTAGATTTCAGATTAAAAATCCACAGACATTGTCATTCCTTTTATCTTCATTAGCCCATATATGTCTTATTAATTATTTGTTAGGTATTTCCATAAACATGTGATGATATTAGTAGTGAGAATGTAAAACTAAAATTCTTTTACTCTAACATCACTGGGACAATATAGCGATGCTTGCCCTGATCCATGTTCAAGCCAAAGAGTCTCTCTTTGAAGGCATTAAGTTATGCAAGAGGTATTGCCCAGCCTGAGATTGCAAAGTGCCTTCCAGTTCCATGCCTGCTCCTCTGCCTTTGCATCAGGCAAAAGTAATTTATACACAAAGGGCTGGAACCCTCTCTGAACATCTGCAATGACAGGAGTAGGTAGTCCAAGACATGTTTTGTGACCTCAGTGAATGTGATTTTAGTATGCCTTAACCAAGCTTTCTATCAATTGCTTTTGGGAAATCTACCTGAAAAAATGCAAAGCTTTAGAAAAATACTTACATTCACTGGTTTATATTTGCCTTTTTAGCATCATTGTCCTTCAGTTTTCCATACTGACCAGTACTGCTCTTGCTGCTGTGAGTCTTCTCTGGATCTTCCTTGAAGAAGTTCCTCTTCAAGCAGCTTTTGTGGACTTACTTGATGGCCAGAATTTCAATTAACAACAAATCTCCTTCGGAAGAGGGTGTAGTCAAGGCCATTCCGGTTTATTATGTATACTGTCTATTTATATTTACCTACAGTCTGTGTATATTTAGGCTACTTAAAACACACACACGGATGTATTTGCTGAACAAACAGTATCTTCTATCCCAAAGTTACACTTACAGTGAGCAGAGTAAAACTTTTAAGGTTGGTAGTACTTGGAGAGAACTACTACATAGGAGACACTAAAACTGCTGATAATGATTTAAAACTCTGCCCTATCCAAAGCTTATTTTTTAAAAAAATTAATAAATTAAAGATACTAAAACGTCAGGCCTGTTGTTTTACCTCTGAACAGCTAATATGGCAACGTGTCATCATTTAAGCCCAGCTGGCAATTAAGCACCACGCAGCCACTCACACACCCCTATCCCAGCGCAGTGGAATGGGGAGGAGAATCAAACTTCCAGGCTGAGATAAGAACAGTTTAGGAATTGAAACAAAGTAAAATATAATAATAATAATAATAGTAAATAACAACAGGAGCAATAATAGTAATATAAAACCCAACGAAAAACTCATGCACAATACAATTGCTCACCATCTGCTGGCTGATGCCAGACACCTGTCTCTGAAACCCAGTTAGCCCCCATTCCAGGTAATTCCCCCAGTTTCTATACTGGGCATGCTGTTCCATGGTGTGGAATACCCCTTTGGTCAGCTCACGTCACCTGGCCAAGCTATTTTGTGTTCCTCCTCACTGGCTGAGCATGAGCCACGAAAATGTCCTTGATTTAGGATAGACACTTCGTAGGAACAACCAAAACATCGGTGTGTTATCAACATTATTCTCTTACTGAATCCAAAACACAGAACTGTACCAGCCACTGAAGAGAAATTAACTCTATCCCACGCAAAGCCAGGACACATTAAAAACAAATACTTATAAAATTTTAAAAATTAAGAGGAAGTTGATTCAATCCATTCAAGATTTACAGATTCTGTCATTTAAACTTTTGGAACCAGTAAAATAAGTCGCACTTCTTCATGGTCCTGCAGAATCTGCTTCTCTGACCAATTTGACTGTGATATCCACTGGAAGCAGTCATAAGTAACTTATGGTCCTCCAGTTACTTCCTTGGTATTTGAAAAGCTGTGTCCTTTCTTCATTGTTTACCATAAAGGTGTGGAAGAGGAGGAGGTGACCAGCAGGGCTATGGGGGACCCAGAAGGACAATCCTGTGGAAAGGGAGTACCATGAAGAGACTGTCAGAACAGGGAAGGAATTCCAATGTGAGCCAGAGAGCATCAAGCAAATGTTGGAGATGTCCTCTTTTACACAAAAAAAATTGAAGCTGAGGGAAAAGAGTCGTTCTAGTCTAGTTACAGTAGAAGATGAATACTTTTCTTCTTTTTTTAATGACTGTTTTGGAAGGGAAGGTGGATAGCACAATCACTACCATGCCTTCAAAGTTGCAACTGGATTTAGCATATGTGACACGTAATCCAGAGGGTGCTGTTACTCTTGCTCTAGGTCTTGTAACTGCTCCCATATACATAAGAACCAATTGGCCCCTTAAAAAAAATTACATTAAAAGACTTCAGTGAAAAACAGCGTAGCTACTCATTTAGAAATAGCAGAATAGAAAGAAAAGAAATTATTAGTTTAGGGTCCTAGCAAATCTCGAAGTTTCCTGGCATGCAAAACTCCTACATTCTTCGTACCAAGAACAAGAAAATACGTATTTCATCACAATGGCCTTAACTCTGACCTGTGCATTGTGCCTTTTATGTATTATTTGTATTATATTGATTTAGAGTAGAATTCATCTTCGCTACATTTAGTCATTTAAAGTTAAGGGTTTCATCTAAGCTATTTGTCCAGGTTCCCCTTATAGTAAATGGAGAAAGATAAGTTCCTCCAAATGGCAATTCATCCCATTTTAAGATAGGCATCTGAGATAGACTGGATGAATTGCGCTCTACTGCAGTCTCTCTCCATTGCTCTGAGGAGTGCAAGAGACTAGCTTAGGCTAAGCACTCAGCTTTCAGATGGCTAAAAATTAGGCAAAAGGAATCCCTCACACATATCTTCTTTTAAGGGATGCATTTAACTAAGAAATATCTCATAGTCAATTTGCTATCTGTTATTTTGCTAAAAGTTGATAAGTGAAATTTCTTTGGAATCATATACCTTAATGAGCAACCATAATATCAAATAATAGTAAAATTACATGTGACTAGGTGGTTGATCAATACATGACATTAATGTGCACATAAATCATTCTCACATTCTCTTTCAAAGAAGGGCATTCATTTAGACTTCTGGTAGACAACAAAGCTCGGGGTTTTTTTGAACTACCAGTTATGAATTCATTTTGAAATATTAAAGAGCTGCAAGAACTAAGTACAACTGAAAAATCAGGCTGATAATATTATTTCAGGGTCAAAGCAGGGGAGGAGTTGTAGTGTATTGGTTTCGATTTGATAGGAATTGTATGTTCAGATTTTATTATGTGTGAGTATGAATTGTGTGGTACCCTCAGCTACTAATTTCTTAAAGTGGCTGGATTTGGAAATGATGCAATAGATATCAACACTATTGTCTCTTAGCAACCTCAATTAGTATTTGAAACAAAGGAGGGTTTGCAAGTTTGGACTTTTTCCCATGTGTTCACAAAATCTTGTTTGTTTGTGTGTGAACACATTAGTGAATGAATCCATTACTAACAGTTTTTAAAATGGGGGAGACAGGCCACCAGCTTAATAAATTATGGGAACAAGTGTTGCAGGGCAAGCAAGAACAGCCCTTGTGGAGCCCTGCTTCTTTCCCTGTGCACCAGACAAGATGTGCACATCCCCTAGGTGGCTGAGTTAGCCATGCATGCCTGCACATCACAGCATGCTTTCCTTCCAAATGCTGGTAGGAAGGACTAAAAAGTCACTGCAAATTACATGTCACATCTGGCAGCAGTGTAGGCAGCAAGTTGCTACCAGACCTCCTATTTCTTTCATGTCAAAAAATTGCCCTCTGACCTGGAAGGATATGTCTAGAGTGAGAAATTATTTGCCCTAGATCCAAACTGGTTCGATGTCCTGTTCAATTAAAACCAGGCCTGAAAGGCTTTGAGTACCTTCAGCTCAGTGTATGCACCAGTTTCATTAGCCAACTGCTCCAGAAAAAGCAATATTTTCAGTGCCTAGTCCTATGGATGTGTCTTATGGAAGTACGGGGTTCCTTCTGATAGATAGGAAGATTTCACTAATAAAAAAAATATTTTGGTTTCTTATTTTCTCTCACTAATTATAGCTATATCCTCTGACCATATTTTGTGAAATATCTCTTCCATCTCTAAAGTTTGGCACTTGCATATTCAAAAATAAATCACATTCTTGCTTCGCAAGAGCTCGGTGTGAATAAATTTGCATTCAGAATGAGTTGGTGGGGAGAGAAGAGTGAGTCTGGCATTGTAATGACAGAGCTGTATTACTTACATTCATTTTGTGACACTTCCTGTTGCTATAACCACATCAAGCCCTGATACCACTCAGTTTGCAACCACCACGGGAGACTATGAAGACACCCCCTAAGGCCTTGCCATGCCTTGCCATGCCTTGGTTTGCCTTTTCCCTCCATTGCTTCTGCTGTACTAGCACTTTTAGAGAAAAGTGTAGAGGAAACCTGTGTTCATGTCCCTGTGGGTGACTCCTTTCACACAAGCCTTGCATTTCTGCTGCAGCATCCCTAGCAGAGCAAACAAGAAGCTGTAGCCAAACTACATATCCAGAAAACTCATTGCTTCATTTATGTCATTGCCTGTTCCATTTACTTCTTTCAATTCAAAAGGCAGAAGTACTTTTTATTCAATAACAACAAACTGACTTAAGATTTTTTTCCTAGAAGCACAAGAGAAAACTTCTTCAAGAGCAAAAACCTAAAGCTGACCATTACTTCGTCTGAAGCCCCAGTAAAGAAGTCTGCTATTCTAATAAATGAGTATCCAAAAATCCTTGGATTTATTGCGTATTCAAATTTTGGTACTCACAGTTTTATTCCTACAGGGAACTTGTAGGAAATAAGAATTTTTAAAAATCCCTAAAAATAAACAACTTAGCCCTCAAACTGGCCCATATTTATCATTAGTGCATTTAAAAGAGCAAAACTGATAAATTAACAGAGGAATATGCACTTCAGTGTTAATATTTATAAATTTTTTTTCTTTGAAGTGAATACAGCAAATATACAGCTATAACATTCTAGCAGAAATACATGATGGCTATATGTATAGATAGAGAGGTAGATGGTCACAAACTGATTGTCAGAAAGACCAGGCACAGGAGTAACAAGAATTTCCATGGAGAAGAATGGAAGGATTTGCCAAGAGTGCTACAGCCGTGACAACAGGAAACTTTTAAGGTCCAGGTTTGTTGTAAGTGTCATAGAAATACAGCTTTTTCTTAGTGTGACCCGCTTGAGTGCATCTGGTGTGCTGCAAATGCTTCTCCATGTTTTGCCTTCTCAAGGCATGGCTTTTGTCCCTGGGATGGTTAGAGGCATCCACAGGGACTGACTTGCTGCTGGTGGGACTGCAAGGCTGGGCATGACATTGGCAATCCCAGTTACACCTTAACAGTGTAATTCCCCTCAGGCTGTGCAGACCCCAGCTGTGCTGAGGCTAAGGGCTGTCAAGCCCAGCACACTGAAAGACAGACCACCTGTGGTCACTCGCCCACAGGTTCAGTCCCTACACATCAGCAGCAAAGAGGCCCCAGCCACCTGCCCTGTGAGGGAGGAGGAGGTGAGAAGCCTCAAGCCTTGTCTGAGCCCACTGCCATTTGTACCCTGGCTGCTGTGGAAGAGGACTGGAAACAGGGCAGCGTTGGCCAGTGCTGCGTCTGCCCACCCCAACAGTCCCTGTCTGATGCCTGTGTATGTCCAGTCTGTGCCTCTGACAGCTGTGGCTGTTTGCCAGTGTTTCCAGGAGCTTCGGGTCTGGAAATCTGGGATGGTACCGCCCAAAACAAGAAGATGGTAGAGCTTGCAGTTCCCATGTTAAACAAAAACACTGGATAAAGGTACAAGAGGACAGACCCAGAACCTTATGACAGGGGACACAGCTTTGCCTGTGGTCATCAGCCTGGAAACCTCTGCATACTAAATATGATATCTAGTCCTCAGGGCTGATAACCAGCAGGGAGAAGAAGGACAAGGGGGCATTAAAGGGAAGGAATTTTAACCAGTAGGCCCTTAAACAATATGCACAATCTGTTTAAGACCCTGTAACTCTCCAAAATCAGTGGCAGCGGGGTAAGAACTTTCCCATTTGAGTCCAAAGATTTAAGTGCTGTGAGGTTTTAAGTAGTCTATAGTTACTTTGGTGGTTTCCTTCATTGTTTCTTTCCCTTGGTAAATATGAATAACTTCTTAAAAAGCTGAATAAAATAATTCAGCATTTGAAGGCAGATGCCTGTGATGACCTAACAGACTTTTTTTTCCTTTTTGTTTTCATCACTAAATACTTCTGTGGTTCTGTCAACATTTCAAATAAGTGCCAGTGAAATAGTTTCATGTTAGGGGGTTATTTTTATAATTCAGTGCATCCGAACGTCATGAAAAATATGCAAATCACCTTCATTATAACCATATCTTGTAGCAACATGCAGCATACGTAGTGCCAAAAATGAATGCATTCATGGCATCTTTCGGGTCCTAAGATCCAATTATGTCTTTTGTTGTTCCTTTTTGGCTTTCTGTGTCAGCTGCATGCTCTGTAAAGTTACTGATTACTGACCTGTTGGCAACTTTACAAATCAGCTTTGAAATGCAAGCTGTCAGTAGCTCTTGAGTACCCCAGTCCCAGGTTACCAAGGCCATGAAATGCTGCATTGAATTTTTAATCAATTTTCCCTCTGCTTCTGCTTAGCTTTTTCCAGGTTAAGGTCAATTTTGAAACCAGCTGAATTCTTTAATAATCACTGTCTTTGCAGTCCTCACTGGGTTCAAAAGGAAGAAACAATTTTTTCACTGCATTAATATTAATTTTTTTACTGTGGGGGCTTATTACAGGGGCATATTTTCTGTTTAAGTATTCATTGTTAGATCACAAAGTGCACTGCAGTCTAGCCAAAGTATTGCCTCATGAAGATAGGAGTGAACTGCCACTAACCCGAAATTTCACTGGCCCCACTTTTAAAATGAAGCAAGGCTGCTATTGTAACCCATTCTACATTTTTTCCCTGCAGCCATGCTACTCAGAAGAGGAAGCTTGCCACCTCAGACACATGTCCTTTGGCTCACCTTTCTAGATGTGACAACTGCAGTTTATTTAGTAATTCTCCCATCAAGCTTTGATCTCTGTTTTTAAAAGTTGCAGCTCTTTGTCCAAGTAGACAAGACAAGAATAAGTCTTAGAGTGCTGGAAATTAGGACCTAAACATGAAAAAAAACCCCAGTCATCATTATTTTCTCTTCAGTTTACACACAGAAGCATTTATCATTTAAGAATTTGATTTAATGTGTAGGTGCTTATTTGATTGCAGTGGTGAATAATCCATAAATGCTTTGTTTTCAAGGATCCTAGTGATGCTAGATTCTACTAGATTACCTTGCAGCAAGGTTTATTTAAAGGTGCCTATGCCATGATGACACACCTAATCAGATAGCTATCACCCTTTTTTCACTATAGCTTCTTGCATGCTTTTACAGAATCTCATAATAATGTGATTTTTTCACCCTGGAGTGAAAAGACAGTTATAGTTACCCTTTACTACCAAGGAAAGGAGGTTAGTAAGAGGTACTGTGGTAGCATTCTGGTTCAGTAGTCAGTAACATATGATTAAAAGATGCTGGTATTTGGTCAGCTCTTGAGGCTTGGTCAGCTCCATTCTCTTTGAGGCTACATTTAGAATGACTGGGATTTCCGGGCGCTGGTAGCAGTGCCACTCTGAGTGAATTCCTGCAGTTATTTTAAAAGCTGTTTGTCCCCATATCACTACGAATCTTGAAGCAGTTAGTGACAATAGTTGTCCAGGGGTAATCCAGGACATTAGAAGTCTGGAGTCCACTGAAGTTGGATTTACTTCTGTCTGTGAGCAATGCCTTATACTGAATAAGCAGAGGTGCCTTATAATAAGATTCAAGGAAGGCGGTACACTACAGGTATCTCAAAAAAACCCCCAAAAAACCACAAAAATGGAGGTAGAAAGAACTTACTGATTCTGCACAATGGATATTGAAAAATAGCTGTTGATTCATGAATAATCTGCAAATATAGCACCTGAAGAATCAACCACAAAGTTACACAAACAGTTCTGTGGTTTCCAGGTGGTTTTCTGTAAGGTAAGTTCTGGTGTCTCTTTAAGCTCTAGTCAAAATTCTCCTGTGTCTGTCGTTTAATGACAGTCCCCACACTATTTCTCATACAAGTTGATATTTTGCTGCTTCCTTTTTATGGATGACAGGCAAGAAAAATTTTTTGGTCAGTCTCTTGTAACTGATGGAAAATTTAATTTATTAGTCATGAGGGAGCTTAATAATAATTGAGAACTTTCTTCTTTTGTCCTTTTCAGTGGAGGTTTGTCAATAGTTAACATGTTTTTAGGTGGTAGGATGACCAGTGCATAGAAAGACACACTTGTTGGACTGTTACCAAAAGGTTATTCCCTTATGAAGGCAACAGTAAAGATACTTTCTCAGTGGCATTTATGTACAACATCTTTAAGCAATGTACGAATTACCTGAAAATGGCATCTTGTTAACAAAAAAAGAAAAAGGAAAAAAAAAGCAAATTAGACGCTTAATTGAAAAATTTAAGAAAAATTTGGATTTTCTGTCAAGTTCTTGTTGCATTGTGCTGCTGTGGGAGATCTCTTGCCTTCTGTGAGATTCCTATTGGTGGGCCTGGAGCTGCTCATGTTCTAGTTTTAACAGTGGATTTCAACCATCTCCTCAGAGAAGATGAAGAACTGAGCAGGTCCAAAACTGTTCAGAGTTTTATGGATACAGGAATCTATGGTGCTAAACCTCTCTTAATTTGAAACATTGGAGATGATGGATCCTTCATAGATTTCCTATGAGCAGGCTGATGTCACAGAGAAGTTGAGACTTAATTTTACCATGCAGGAGGAAAGCTTTCAATGAGAACTCAGTATTCTGGTGCTATTTGTAATTATTTTATTGAATCTATTTTAGTAAGTACAGTCCAGCACACTTTATTAACACAGTTGAGAACAGGAATGATATCTCTTCCACGTGGCTTGGAAAACAGGACAGCATTGGAGAAAGGAATTATTTGAAGATCTTTGAAAGGAAAGAGGAGATGATGACGCTGAAAATAGCACTGATAAAGGGCAAAGACTGGATACACTGAAACTGAACAAGAAGTGTAGGAAATAGGTCATTTGAGGCAACTTCATTTTGAGGAATAACTCTTGAACCAAAGGTAGCTGCTGATGACAAATAACAACAGTTATATGGTTTAGGTAGCGGCCACAATGTGATAATTGATGAGCAAGCCACTTCTTGAGGGAGATCATTCCGTCATGCAAGATTTTTTAAATTTTGACTTTGTGTTTTTGACCATCACTTTGAGTTGATCATAGGAGAAACTATAATGGGTTTCATTGACTACATTGGTAAGTGACCTGTAAAGCTGAATGATACCCCTGGAACTTAAAGGTCAGTATCGTTCACATCGCTACCCACATTGTGCATAACTGCATCAAGAAAGCAAAAGATAGAGTGATTATCTTTTCCAAACACAAACTCAGAATCTCTACCTTGGTAATACAAAAACAAAAAACCAGTGCATGAAGAAAGCTTTGTTAACTGTTACTCTGACAGGCTTTAGCTGACAGCTGTCAGGGTTTTGAGAAAGTCACCCAAGCTGAAGTGTGGTATTAGTGTACTGTGAGGGCCATGAAGAGGATCAGAGGGCTGTTTGCACCTTTCCTATGAAGAGGAGAGACTGAGAGAGTTAGGGTTTGTTGATCCTGGAGAAAAGAAGGCTCTGGGAAAACCTCATTGTGACCTTCCAGTACCTAAAGGGGGCTTATAAGAAAGAAGGAGAGGGATATTTTACTCCAGGAGATAGTGATACGACAAGGTGGACTGGTGGACTAACAGAGGAGAGATTGAGATTAAATGTTAGGAGAAAATTCTTTACTGTGAGTGTGGTGAGGCACTGAACAGTTTGCCTAGGGAAGCTATGGATGCCTCATCCCTGGAGGAGTACAAGGCCAGGATGGATGGGGCTTTGAGCAATTTGGTCTAGTGGAAGGTCCCCTGATCATGGCAGGAAGTAGAATAAGATTATCTGTAAGATCCCTTCCAACCCAAACCATTCTAGATTTACTGGTATTTCTCACAGGTAATTAAATCCCTCATTATACCCCAACACAATGCCAGGCCTCACTACCATTTGGTATATCATTAGAAGTAAAACAGCCACCTTATATCCAAGTGAACTTCAGACACAACATTTCTAGTCAATGCCGCAAAGAGGAACACCACAGGGAACAGCCAAGTCAGTTTCTTTACGGCCCTGATGGGAAAGGGAATACTGCCATGTCCTCTTGCTGTCAATGCAGTGTAGTCAGGGGACAAGTTTACAGAAGCAAACACGCAGCAGGAAGTTTTAGGCGTACGCTAAATTCTTATTTTACTTCCTGTACAGCAAGACCAAATTAGGAACACTTGTTCTTAACATAGTAGTAGGGTAAAAAGCAGAGTTTGAAGCCTTTGAAGCCTATGTCATTGCATATCACACCCTGCACTCTGGAGTTTGGGTACAACCAAAAAGGCTCAGACTATTTTTTGTTTCCTGGCCTGTTTTTTTTTTTACCAATCATATATGAAGCAATGACATCACAGGAAAACCCATCTCTTTGCTCATTAGGCTTCCTGCTGTTAGGTGTACAGCTATTCACATGAGGTATGTATTTGCACGCAGCTTTTCCCTTGCTTTGCCTATCACTAACCAGAGAGAGGAACTCCAAAGAGACTCGTTAAACCTATGAAAGCTGCCACAGTTTGTCATATGTGGCTCTGCACACGTAAGCAGAGCATTGCTTTTATTGTAAGCTGCAAGTCTCTCTGCAACAATAGTATTTCATGTCAGTGCTTTAGTCTCAAGAGAAGCTGCTATTAAATGGTAGATGTTAGTTTAATATTAATAATTGTCTTAACTTCATACATCTACAGGTTTTCATCTAGTAAAAGGGAGCTATTCATTTTTTCTCATAAAAACAACATTCCTCTGAAGGGAATTTAACAGATGTACGGAGGATGATGGCAGGTGCAGCATAATGAAAGCAAGACACTTTGAACTGTCAGTGGCTCTCTAACTGCTCTTTGTATTACCCTGGCAGAGGTGTGCCTGCTCCAGTTCAAAACAGCTGCTCTCTCACAAGTGTACTCCTGGCTCCCATTCACCACCCTGCAAGGAAAAGCAGAGCTGCAGAAGGAGAAAAAATACAGAAAAAAATATCTGGATCAGGTGAAAAACATCTGCCTGCACATCAGTATAGTTTAGAGCAGTCAAGAGAGCCTGTAATGTTTTATATAACTTGCATATTGTAATTTTTAAGGGGGAAGGCTCAGAAAATGAAGATTCATTAAAGCTATAGCACTGGGTGTCAGGCAAACCTCTTTCATCATCCAGCACACCACCATGGGGAGCGCTGCTCTTCTGCAGAGTGTTCTCCGTTTTTCTCCAGTTAGTATTAAATTGGTGCTAGGGCTTCTGCCACTTTTCTCTAGGAAAAGATATTAATAGGTCTTAGCAGTAAGGGATGTTTCTTTCTAGCTAAACTACAGATGTCTTTCTCCCAGTCTATCTTATTTTAATTATGTTGCTAGTTTGTAAGGCATTAAGATTCTCTCTTTGTGCTTATTTTTTACATTCTTCACCTTCTTGTCATTTGAATAACAGAGTTGCTTTATTCAACATTCTCCACTTATTAGTCTTTTGACCATTTAATCAATTCTGTGCCTTTCCTTTTTTCTTCATAATTCCCTCATCTCTGTCCATATCTTTCCAGATGAAACTCTCAGAATGTCTGCCATATTAATAAAGAATGCATACCACTATAGTAAAAAGGTTTTTTAACCTAGGGGTGACCTGTCAATCTATTGTGGTAAAGTCATAATGTAAGCTATGCAGCTCACCTGCAATTATCATTATTATTATTATTATTATTATTATTATTACTATTACTATTACTATTACTATTACTATTATTATTATATCTTCATAGTAAGGTTGCGAGATATATAATTTTGAGACCAGTATGGACATATTTTCTAATACTCTTGTTCTTCTAAAACTATTTTTCTAATACTATTGCTTCAAGTTTATTTTTCTTTCATTTTTAGTTTGTCTTAGTCAATCAGTAGAGTTTTTTTCCAGAAGGAATTTACATCCTTTGACACTGTATATAGAAGCCCTTCCATTTTGCCATGTTCTTTTTTATCCATGTGACTACACAATGAATGGGACTACCTTTCCTGAGGCAGACACTGGGGCTTTTGGACTGTAGTAAGAAACAGGGACTTGAAAACAAGGCTGTAACTCTATGCAATTGTGTATGCAATAGTCTGATGTTGTCTCCTTCTAGAAGGCATGGGAGGATGCAATTGCTATTGCGTTTTGCTATTGATTAAGATTGAAAGAGAAAACAAATTATTCTCAGTGACTACAGAAGGTTATCTCGATTCCTATTGTCACATGTCTTATTTATTAGAACAGGAGAAAAGTTAGGGCCATGGAATCTATCATTCTCTACAAATACCTGAAAGGAGGTTGTAACAAGGGACAGGACAAGAGGAAATGTTGTCAAGTTGCACCAGGGGAGGTTTCAATTAGATTAGGAAAAGGAAAAGGTCGTCAGGCACAGGAACAAATTGCCCAGGTAAGCAGTGGAATCATTGTATCTGGAAGTGTTCAAAAGGTGTGTGGATGTGGTGCTTGGGATTTGGTTTAGTGGTGAACATGATGGCGCTGGGTTAACAGTTGGACTCAGTGATCTTGGAGGCGTTTTCCAATCTCAGAGATTCTAAGATTCGATGAATCTTGGAGGACATACTGAATCTTTAAATAATTAATTTAATAAATGCTGCCAAAACAGATTATATGTAAATTATCACTATATAATCAGAGATCTGTTTCTCAACTATCTGTCTTCCCATTGTGGGTGTAGTGCATTCTTGTGAGATCTTAAGTGAGAAAGGGGCATCTGCCATCTAGTACACTGTTTTTAATCAATACTAATCTTAAATTTCTTGCAGACCAGTGGTTTACTCTACTGATTTAATTTTTGCATTGTATGTATTTGGAAATACATGTTTGACTGCCTTTCATATGAAGTAACAGGCCAAACTACATAGGCTTATTGATATGCCTCATTCAAGAAATCGTGGCCCCAGCTCAATAAAGCACTTAATCATGTGCTTAAAATTAAATAAATCCTTGAGTATATTACTGAAAATCTGCCTGCAGAAGGGTTTTGCTGAACAAAGGTGGCTTTAGGCATATGTCTGGGTACTCTGTTGAATTGCAACTTGTGAGGCCTATTACTCTGTGAATTGAATGGAGTCACTCAAAGTGTATAAAATTAAGCATGTTTATGATATGCTTATGATTTTGGATGATCAGTACTTCATATCTGGGAGCACATATTCACATGAGGAGCTCTTTAATAATGAAAGGATTCAGAACTGGTCTTTTTAAAGTGGCAGTTCTAATAAAAAAACCTTAATAAAAACTGTAAATTGCAAAGTAATGATGTTAGTTCAGTTCCCTAAGGCAAGCCTTACATCATCGTGTATGTATACAGTAAATAAGCCTACAGAGAAAAAAAATCCAGACCAATAAATGGATTATAGAAATGAGTTTGGTAATGAAACTTTACACAGCAAGACATTTGCCAGTGAAGGCAAGACATGTGGCTGAAACACTGTTAAAAATAACAGTTCTTTAGTCTGCCTAATATTTCACTGGCCTTCGAAACATTCATTTACATAAATATGTTTTCTTATGACTCCCTTGAAGAAGGGATTTATTATTTGGATGCTGAAGATTCATGTTGGTACTCTTCTTAAAAAATCCTTTCTGCAACTTGAGGAGAAAATCAGGAAATCAAGTTTCCAGCAAAACAATAAGGCAGGTCAGAGTGAGCTGAACATTCACATTTTGTCTTAAAGCATGAAAAGGCAGACAGCCCTGAAGTTTTAAGCTTCTGTGTCAAAAAACTCTAGGCCCCAACCATACAATGTCTTGTACTTATATGAAGCATGAACTAATACAGTGCACCTTTAGATCAATCATCTGCTTTTATCAGCCTTCTCCTCTTTGTCTACTTGCAGAGTGGATTTAAACTATTCTTGTGTGATACAAAATTCAGTGCATCTAGTGCATGTAGTGCATCCAGAGGAAATTTAGATAAAACTTCTTTTTTACAGACTATTTACATACTGAATGAAGCTCCTCCCATCACCAGACGCATGCTTTGACTCAAATACCTGTACTATCCTGGTTTGTTTTCTAAGCAGTCAGTGCCCTTCTGTGATGAACATCAAGTACCACAAAGAGACAAAGATGTAGGCTCAAGCAGCTGCTGCTCTAGCCAACACACTACTCAGCCAGGCTTTTAGGAAACATATACATAGACAAGGAAGCTATGCTGCAGACTCCAGGCCTGAGGTCAAACATTTATCATTAGAGGCATCATTTCCTGATATTAGAGGCTCCAAATCATTAGTCTTTTAATACATAATATCAATAGACGTAATGAAAAATGCACAGGATGTAGAGAATCCCCTGAATCTTAATGTACTCTCTGCCATTGGAAGCATAATATAGTGTCTGTGTCAGCTGAGCTGGAGAAAAACAGCGGGTCAAATGGTGAAAATGGAGAGAAAGGCAGCAGCTAAACCTCTGATTCTGGTGTGTGAATGCAAATCGCCTCCGTTCCCGGGGTCAGCACAAGCTGTGCCTCTGGAAATATACCGAGCTGAGTGGGATTTCTGCAGCATGCATGGCTGTTCTGGCTCCTGCACAGTGAGACGTTTCACACTGTGCACAGCAGATGGGAGCTGGGAAGTTCAGCCCAGGCACTGAAGCTTGCATACATACACACAAAAAAAATAAATACATATATTGTGTGTGTCACCAGGCCCTGGCAGAGCTGCTGCTGGGAGCCTCTCACTGGGCTGTGTCTGGGTGCATGTGCACTTCATCCTCGCATGGCCCTGCCACATCGCATGAGCACGGATGCCAGCACATCAATGCTCACAGACAAGTGATACTAAACCTTCGGGACCATTGCTGAGCCCTTCCTTTGCAAATTCTCCAGCAGACCAAACCCACCTTTTCCCATGGTATGGATATTGTGACCGTACTGAGTTTAAAAGTAACTTTCTAAGGATCTCCAGTCATTGAAAGTAAGCAGAAACTTTCTCTGAGTTAAAAAAATTAGTTGTCTTTTAAAATTGTAGCAGAAGATGTAGCTATGAATAACAACAGACTGATGAAATCCTGTACCCCTTGCTCTGCTTCATTTTCTTCTCTGTTTTAAGTTCTCAACAGGATATGCAGATGATCTTCAAATGAGATGGAGATCCTCCTCCTGTGTCAGGTTTTGTGAATCAGAAATCCATCACATTCAAAAAGACAACAATGAAGCTGTATTAGTGTCTCCATCCTATTGAGCTTTCATATTGCCCAGTCCAGAGGCTTGGGAAAGCTGGTTTTGCACAGCATAAGGCAGCCTCAACTCAAGCCAGCCAACTAAAGCCCAACTAAAGCCAGGCTTACCTCTCTCCATTATTCACAATCAAGAACAGTGTATCCTCAACTTTTTTAAACTGCTAGATGCACTTTGACTTTTAAAAAAAATTCTACCGAATCTTTTGTTCAGTATTGCTGCAGTGATTTCCATTTAGCATAAAATAAAAGGCTGAATTAAATTTCATTTGTTACTTTTATTTCCTCCACTCCTTTCCCCATTTCTGTTTGTTTGCTCAAGTGTTGAATATATCCATATTTTTAATGTAAGTGTACTTCTGCAAGTTTTACAGGCAACATTTAATCTGTGCAGCATTTGTGTGGGAGATAAATAACTTGGTTTTGATTGTGCATGGCTATGTATACATGAGGACATTTCTTGATACAGTGATTTCATTAGGTTAGTCAGAATCTCTAAATTGTAAACCAGCAGTAACCCTGAAGACAAAATACTACGTTAATTTTCATTGAGAGGATGGTTTATGGAAAGATAGCCATGAATGCACAGACAAAAAGTGCTTTTTGAACTGATCTCTTCAAAAGTTTTTTCTACCCAGATGCCCATGAGAATCTGAAATATACTGACACATATGGGTTCTCTTCAGCTCTTGCTTCTCTACAAGGCTAGTGTGAGAAATGTAGTTCCAGGGAAAGCCTTAAATATTTCTATTTTTCACTGCAAGAAGCATTACTACCAATCCATCACATGAGCTGAGATTTCCCAACTCATTTCTAGCCCAATTTAGCAGACATACAACTTTGGATAATTGGGGCAAGTTCTGGACTCTTTTCTGAACACAGCCATAGCTCCCTGAGCATCTCCCTCGCCACAGAAGTTATCTCAACTTCGTTCCTAGAAACTGCATCCCAGCATTCAAGTGCTGCTCTCAGGTTTTCGAAGCATAATGGACCTTTAGGCCTTTGAGGGGAGGATGAGGAGGACTTGGAGGAGAAGGTCAGAGATTCCTAAAATAAGGCTTTTCATTTTGTTCTTGAGAAATGAAGAGTGAGAGGCACCACTAGAAGCCAATTCACAGCTCAAGAGGCCAGAAGCATCCCCTGGAGATATTTCTCCTACACTTCACTCACCATAGAAAGAGCCCCAGGTGACCAAGGCTCCTGTTTGGGTGCCTGAAATTAGTGCTTAAAATTAGGTAGACTGGTCTCTCTCCTTTACATCATCACAAATCCCCTGTTTTGCCCTTTGGTACAGCTTGCACAGGGCAGTTCATTAACACAATATTGATGTTCTGTGACAAGTGAAGAGGCCAATAAGAGCAGTGCTCAATGTGAATTATTTCACCTGTTAGATACCTGTTTTTTTCCTTAATTCTCTTAATGGTGCAGTGTGTTTTCCTACCCCAGTGACATTCAGTTGCATGTGTTGTTAATTTTGGCTTTGTAGCTTGCATTTAGATTACAGCTTGTGTGTCCCCAAAGTGGTATCAGTTGCCTGAAATCTTGATTCCTCAGTGTTGTGTGGCTTGCAGAAATGTCAGCTGGTCCAAGGGAGCGGTTTTAAAAGAAGCAGAGCTGATCTGACATTCTTCAAAGGAAAGCCTGGGAGACTCATCTCTGCACCTGGGTTTGTTATATACACTGAG
This sequence comes from Dicrurus megarhynchus, assembly GCA_013399195.1. Lineage (NCBI taxonomy): Eukaryota > Metazoa > Chordata > Aves > Passeriformes > Dicruridae > Dicrurus > Dicrurus megarhynchus. The sequence goes on from VXAD01002580.1 coordinate 932,409, forward strand.
CAATGGGAAGAGCGCTATGAATGCTGTCACTCGAGCAGTGAAGAGGGACAGGCAGCCATGTCAAAAATGACAACATTTCTTTTACTAGTCTTGCAAAAGATGTCTGCAGTGATGTGACTGCAGATGACATCAAACAACATAAGTGGCTGGTTTCTGCAGTAGATTGAAATTCATCCAGTTCCCTGTGTTCACTGTGATGACTTTCAATGCTAATTCTCAGTGAGTGAGGCATGAAATATATTCACAGGCTATACACAGTTAGGATACTTTTAAGTTATTTGAGGTACCTGTGATGTAAACATCTGTGCCTCTTGCTTTTGTGCATTTTTTCCTGCATTTCAATTATGCAGTCAAAGAAACACTGGAAAACGGGAGAACAAGTTTGCTGATCTAGTTATTTTTCTTTTTTGAAAGGAATGAGTGCCTCATTGTCTGAGTAGAGGGAAACTTAAGATAGAAGCACACTTTCATCTTCACCAACAAGGAAAAGATCAGCTGAATTGATGCAAATGAGGTGTTTTTGAAAGTGATCCCCAAAGCTTGCTGTATTCGCTAAGCAAAATTGTGGGTTGCTTAAACTTTCATTCGGAAACCTAAATAAATGGCGTAAAAGATCAAAAAGTTTTAGTTTGAGCTTTACTGCATGACTGTAATGCTCTTTGAAAATGAAGCTAAAGCCAGCATTCAGCACTGACAGTGTCCTGCATCTGCAGCAACCTGTGTGCTTCACTGTATTTTAAGAGGATGCTTCTCAGTTCTGACTTCAGATGACATTCTGTGCTTTTCTTAGGGTTACCTGGAGGAGAGAGGCTGCAAAATGCAGGGAGAAAGAAGGGAAAAACCTCCTGTGCCTGTGCGGAAGGTCACGGGAATCTGGTGACAGGAACTGCTTCCTGGCACCTCTAGAACTGGGAGGACAGTCTATCAGTACATCAAGTCTAATCCAAGGCAAGTGGGGTTATAGTTGTATAAATAAGAAAGCAATCCCTTATTCAATATAAACTGATACCAAACTTTTTCTTTTAAATAGAAAAAAAACTTCTTCCTTTTTCATACATGACAATCAGCATCTGCATTTTCTGTTAGCTCCTTTGCTATATACTCTGCTTTTACAGTCAGCAAAGAAGAAAGAGAGACATATTCCTGTCATGAATTTTGGATTTCAGTCTAATGGCTTTTTCACATAAAAGACATATATAGCTGCAGCAGCAGGGGACTGGCACTCCTCCCTTTCCCAAGAAGAAGATCTAGAGAGTAAAGTGCAGCCTCTCTTCCTGACTGCTCACCTTGAATTCTGGGTTTTGTACAATGGAATAGCTTTCATAGGATAGGGTGAGAATATCTTCACCTTGAAATAGATTACCAGATGAGAAAAAATAATTTAAATAAAGAAAAGAGAAGTAAGCCCTTCTTACCCAGGGCTCTTGCAATCTGGGTGTTCATCCTCACCGCTGAGCAGCCTGACTCATGAGCTGTGGCGGATCCCCCTGGAGCCACCCCAGAGGTTTGCACAGCCTGTGGTTTGCCTTATCCTGCCACCAGGAGCTGCTGCTGGAGTGGTATGTCAGCTCCTTGGCTCCTTCATGACCTGTTAGGCTGCTGGCATTTCAGCCTTGTGTCCTGGGTTGAGAGCTGCAGCACCCAAGCAGCAAACACCCAGCTGCCTCCCTCAGGGTTCGTCTGGGGGCACCCGAGGGACCTGCCAAGGCTGGTGAAGCAGTGTTGGAATGCTGAACCACTTGGTGGTGTTAGGCTCCTACATTGTAATTGTCTAGCATGGGGCTGTGGGTTGAGATGTTGGTGGGAGGCCTTCAACAAAATCTGCTGGATGGAGTCTCTCAGGGAAGAGCCACGAGATAGTTGTTTCTGCATCCTCCTTGGCTGCAAGTACATAAGAGTTGTTTTTCTCCATCAAGGCTGAGACACCTCTGGGTGTAGAAGGAAGCAGAATTATGAATACTTGTGTTACGATTCATCTCATCTACCTTTAGGTGTTTGTCCCATGAATGTTTATACGCAAGTTGGCTACATCAGGATGCCATTAATGAAAAATAGGTCCTGTTGGGATGTGATTCATCAGGCTGATGTTTTCAGCATTTTGGAGCTTTTTAAAATTTTACTATGAGCCTCTTCTATGTTGGTATGTTTATTTGTGATACCTAATTATAGTTGTCTTCTGATAAAGCTGCAGTAAGAACACTGTCCTTCCTTTTTAAAAATTAATTTCTCCACATATCTGTTTCATAAAAGAGTAGTAAAGAGGAAAAAAGATTTAACGTTTCTCTCTTTTGAAATGCCAGGAAATAAAGAAGGGAACTAGAGCAGAATTTAGATGGATCCATAGGCTCCATATATTTGTGACCTGACAACAGTATCCATTTGCTCATTAATACCTCTTCAACATTCAATGAAGTAGAATAAAGGCTTTTATTTTATTAAATATTAATTAACCTTTTAGTATGTTTAGGGAAGGCTATAGGAGTAAAGCACTGATGAAGGGAGAAAACTGAAGGGATAACAGTAAATGAGACACAATTTCCCCGATTTCTAGCAAAAGCTCTCCTGGCTTTATGCTACCACTTTATCTAATTATATCTGATTTTTTCAACAACAAAACATGTAGAGAAAGAAAAAGAGAAGAAAGCACAAACAGCTTGGCTCTTTGGGAAAAAAAATTTTCACTGAAAGCAATTTTTCCCCCTCTTTGTTTACTGGTGAAGGTGAAGCAGTAACTCAACATGCAGGTACAGACGTGATAATTTACTTGTCAGTTAGGTGGTGGAAAAATTATTCTTAATGATAATTGTTGTATTAAGGTTGGGAGTTTCTTTTCTTTTTTTTTTTTAAACACGAAGGCAGCTGACTGTTCTTTTTCAACAGTGCACTCTACTGTTATTTATTCCTGGCCCCTATCATCCTACACGTTATTTTTTCACCCGTCAGAGTCAGAGAGGGATATATTGTGTTTTATCATTCAGCACAAAGGCTATTTGTGGTCCTGAGTCTGGTCTTCTCTATCCACTTGGCAATGCTATTCATGGTTGTTAAGGATGTGCAGATAGAACATGTAGCTATGGTTTGGTTTAATTCACTTGTTGACAGAATCAACCGTTACTTTTCTTTTGATGGCTATTTCTCAAATGCAGTAGATCATCATCTTAATCAGTGATTTTATAGTATTTTTAGCACATCTATTGAACTTGTATACATAATGCATTTAGGTGATTTAATAATGTATTTTAGTATTCAAAATAAAAAATAAGGGGAGCTACTTTTTTGCAAAGTTGGTCGTTATTTAGTTCAACTGGCTAGAGGAAAAAATATATTTTCTTTTTTGTTTGTTGGCAGAGATGGGGATGCTATGCAGTTGACATAAATGGGAATCATGCAAATTAATTTGTTTTGAAAATCTTCACCCTAAAAATTCAGACGATGCAGCAGCAATGGAATGAGGTACCAGGTAACCATCCCAGGTGAGAACACAGTGAAATGGACAGGAGAGCAGGCAAAGATCGCAGCTGTCAAACGTAGTAAATCTCTACCTACTAAGGAGAAGAACATGCAGTTACAACAGAGGTGAATTTTTCTTCACTTCTTATTAAGCAAATAAATTAAATTAGAAAGGAACATTGTGTCATGTATCAGTGCATGTGGGAGGCAATGTGAACAAGACCCTGGCCTCCTGGCTTGGCTTCTTCCCATAACTTTGACCAGTAAAGCCCACGTCCATGAAGAATTCAAGTCCCAAACAAGCTTTCTTAGTAAAAGATCTGTGAAGGACAGGACTTGAAGTTATGGGCCATTAGCAAGGGAGATGCCATCAGCAACAACTTGTCATGAACACAGAGGTGCCTGTCATGTCCAAAACCTGCCTGGCAATTCTCAATGATTTAACTGTTGATGTTCCACCCATCTCTCTAGGTACTCATATTTTTGGCAGCCCCTCTACAACCCATCACCTGAGTGCAGGTCAAGTTACAATGCAGCTATCTACCTCCATCTACTGCATCCCCAGTGCAGATGAAACATGCAGAACCAACAATTATAATGTAGCTACAAGTAAGATTTACACCAGGAGATAAGAATGGAAAGAAAGATATGCTGCAGGGAAGGTGAGGTGAGAGAGGAAGCTGGAGGTCAGTTTCCTGCTCCTATTGCTACCAGTGAGTTATGCAGCACAAGGGCTTTGCTTGCTGATCTCCTACAGCAGCCGCTGCCACCCCAGAAACACTGATACTTCCCTCAAAAACAACAAAAAGCCTTGTTCTTCATGGCTGTAGTGTAGCTCACGAGGTATGGGAGGGTCACAACAATCCTGTCATCCTCAGTAATTTGCTGTCTTATCTAACCAGATCCCTTGGTCCCAGCGTGGCCAGATTGCAGACCTTTCCTGCCCAAAATGAGCAGTTTGCCTGATCTTGCTTAGGCAATATCACTATCTAGTCAAATTTTGATGATGCCACTTTAATAAGGCTGGGCTTCCTTTTATCTCCTGTCTTTCTTGTGACATAGCAGAGCCCTTCAGAATGTATTAGCCGTCACAGCAAGACCTTCACAGAAAGAAAGGAAAAACAATTTCCAAAATTTTGTAGTAATAAATAATTTCTTTATTAAATATATGTTAAGAATTCCATTTCGTTTTTACAGCTCCCTTTTGTCTCCCTAAATCCTCTTTATCAAAAGTTTTGCAGCAAAAAACATTTACAGACAAGGTGGTCTTTGTGGATTAGGATGTTTTTAGCATCATTTTTCCTTTTCCACCAACAGAGGGAGTACAGTTATCTTTCCCCTCCAGAGCTTTTGGCCATAAGGCTTAGTTATGTGAGACCAGTAACTTCACTGTGGGTGTTACACGTGTTAGGGCAGGAGGTCAGTCAGGTCTCGGTTTGCAATCTTTAGAAAATCATGGTGCAGTATAAACCAGAACAGACTGTGTAAGATTAATCCAGGATATCTGGTCCTGTGGGCTGAGTGGATGTTGCACCAATTATGAGATGCATATCGAAATTTTGCAGTGTGGTGCACTCACTTAAGGACCAGTGATGAGATCTGTTAATTGCATTTTATTATCTACTGGTAACTGCACCATTAATGCATGTCAGCACCACTCCTGACAGGGCTGGCTTGAGGGGTTTTTACTGCCGTAGGCAAACTGGAAAGTGTGTGCCACTCTTAGCCACATTTACTTCCAGAGTAAACAGTCAAAACAGTCAGTTGTATCTAGGTCTCAATTTTAAATTATACACCGGTGACTTATTTAAGTAATTAGGGCCATATTATCCACCCCAACAGCCAGAAAATGTTTTATGAAGAGGAGTCTTCATAAGAGTAATTACATTTCTTTCCTGATCCTTCCTAGACTATGAAGTACTTGTGCAATTGCACTGCCTAGTGAGAATTTGGGAAATGCAAAAAGCATGAGGCTGGGAAAAAACAGATATTTATTGCCCAAGGCCATATGCTCTTTGTAGCATCAGACCTTGGCTGACCTGGAGGGAAATTCCTGAAAAGGTTAACACTCGGTATGTCAGTGCTCTCTACCTTAAATTCTTCTCTGTGTCCTTTTGTGTCTTGTATTGCTCTAAAATTACTATTAGACCTCCCCAAATTCCTTACTTCTAGTCAAAATTATACTTCTATTGTACTGTTGCCCTTCATCATATATTTGGAAAATCTCTGGCATTGTTTTGATTTGAAATTATAATGTGCCCTAGAGAACCAGTCTCCCCTTTCTTGCACGAAGCTCTCTCATGCTGCCGACTCACCACGGCCCCAGAGGACAGGGCACTCGTGTTGGCTGGGCAGCTTCGCTCTGCAGTCTTGGTAATAAACTCGCTGCTCTACCCTTCTGGCTGCATGGAAGATATCTCTGAATTCCAATGAGCTGAAGTTGACCATAAGGTTCTTTTGGTTACTATGCATAAGGAAATGCAGATTTGTTGGCTCTATGCATGTAAGCTTTATGTCCTGCCGAGTTTCCCTCTAGATATCAAGCTGTGTGTGAGAGGAGGTTGGTAGCCCTCATCTTCTGTCCTGCCCTCAGTTCTGTTGCTTGCTACACGGGGAGTGTGAGGGAATATGGGTGGAGGAAATGTCTTATGGTAAGTTAAAAATCAGAATTCATGTATGTGGAGTGAAATTTTTTTTAATATTTGAGCTCTGAGTTGGAATCAGATTCTTTGATATAGCTAAAAATCCTCAGGAATTTCTAACCTTTTTTTCTCCTCTGCAGTCAAAATAGCTACATTTATTGTAAGTCGGAAAGTTGAAACAATTAGTTTGTACATAATGCAATACTTTCTGTAGTGCTTTAATTGAAATTAATTATTTCTGCAATCTCCCAAGTTGAAATACTTCATCTCAGTGTACTGAATCAAGTTGAAATGTTTGATGCATGGTAACTCTTCAGTTTCCAAAGGAAAGCTTCATGGGCATTGTACTTGGCTTGTCGTATTTTACCCTGCCTTACAGCAAGGGCTAATTTGCTGTAGTACATTTACCATCAGCCTTGCAAACCATGAGATTCAGTTTCTTACATGACTTGCCCATAGGGGAAGATACATAGCATCACAGCCAACCCAGGAAGTCCACGAGAAATCATGGAGTTAGGTAGCATCTGCATCACAGTTCCAGTGGGACTCCCACGAGGTGGTGAGCAGATGCAACTTGACATCAGTATGATTCAAACGAAACATTTCTGCTCAATAAACCAAAGCATTTTGATTGAGTGGGACCACCCTGGAACAAACACCTTTGTTTTTATTTTCCCAGTTTGGTAGAATCATTTTTTCCTAAGCGGTTAGCATAAATCACTTAACAAAAATCTTTCTGAAAATGCTAATATTTCCATTGCAAAAGTGCGTGTGCAGATGTTTCTGTGCATATACAGACATGTATAAGTGTATCTGTATATGCACCTATAAACTGAAGGAAGCTTGTATATGTTTCTCCTCATTTTCATTTACCTGGCATGCTTGTCTGCATTTTAGAAATGAAGGAGAGATGTGACCCCAGAAATTAAACTTGCTGGGTTACTGCAGTTATGAACATCAACTTCTTGCTATTTCCCTTCTTTTTTTAAAAATTGTGACTGTGTCACCTTGAAAAGTGAGTTGATTATGTGGTACAAAATATGCATTAGAAAGTGCTTGGTCTGAAGGACTGACTGGCTCAAGGGATCAGTAATCTAATGTGGGACCTTTCACCCCTTAGCCACCAGTCTGAGCCTGGCATAGGTGAGTAATAAAAACACAAATCTCTCTGCAGCTGGCAGCCATTTGGATGAATAAATAAACTGAGCTGATAATGTCAATATAATTTGGTGAAAAAAGAATCCCACATCTGTGCAATAATTAGCATGCTTTTGGGGTATCTCAGCAAACAGAGAAAAACCTGAAAGGGCATGAGGATTGAAAATAGCAGCGCATCATGTTTCTGTAGTATTTCCCATCCTGAATTATACTAAAGCATTTTATAATGTATTAACTTCGGTCATGTTCCAGTGCATATCTCCCTGCAAATTCAAGACACCAGGGTCTGCTTATATCCGATCATCCACTCTACTTGATAAGGACACCACGAACACTGAATTTGTTTGTATTTAAAATTTCCTAAAGAGGGAGTTCTGGGGCTCTGCTTGAAATACAAGAACGCAGGGGAGCAAGGCGCTGAACCGGCTCCAGGACTGTCTTCCTACAGTTACTTGGCAACATGGCCCTGGCTCTCCCTCCTCGCCGCAGTCCCCAGGACCTGCTTTTGGTTGGGGTTAATTAGATGTTGCTCAGTGCATTCCCTGGCTAAGGCTAAAGTCTTCTGGGAGCTTTCTCGTGGCCTAAGGCTGAACTCACAATAACTATGTTAATGAATTAATGGGAACAAGCAGAAAAAGGGTGAGTTACAGAAAACCATCTGTATTTTTAACCCCTGTATGATCTGGTGTTAATGTAGGGCTGGCAAAATCTGAAGCCTTGCTGGACTTGAGCTGGCTTCCCATGGACCCATTTGGATGTCTGCATTGCACTCTCCAGCACACTGGTTCCAGCAACACGATGCAGAGGCACCCAAAGCTGGCTCTGGAAGCTGTGCAGAAGTATTTTTGCAGAGCTTAAGCTAATAAGCCCTGCCAGACCTGGGCTAGCCTGCACAGAGCCAGTATGGATGTCTGCAATTGTGGCACTGTTTATCAGCAAACTGGATAATCTGCCAGGGATAATGGAGAGCTGACTATATATTGAATGTTTGTTTGCAAGGAAAATTACATCTTGGGGTTTTGACTCTAAAGCATCAGTGGATTAAAGTCAAACAGCTGACATGATTTCTGCTCCTATCTGTCTGCTGGCCTTCTTCTCAGAGGTTGCTGCCCCTGTGACAGGGGTGGCTTAAAAGCTCATGAAGCAGCTTCTAAGTAGTTTATAACATGTTGTGGTAGGCTTTTTTTCTGGAATGATAGAAGTGATAAACAGTATTTATGGTAGAAGTTTCAATAATCCAGGAGACTGATTCAGACACCTTGTACCCTTTCCATTCTGTTTTCTGCAGGTATGTCAGGTTTTTTGACTTTACTGTTGGAAAGGGAAATGTTGTCTTGCTTCTGGCTGCATTCACTCTACAAATGCCTAACTGTAGCTGCAGAAAGGATGATGAACATCCTCTTACATCCACCCCAAACTTTGGCTGTTTCAGAGCTGTCTGGATGAACGCATCACAGGCTTGGTATTTGTGATGTCACATGAGCTCCAAGAGGAGGAGCCATCAAAATACGACACACAGGCAGAGCTCTGGAGTTGTAACCCAGACACAACAAAGATAAAATAGTTGCAAGCATAAGAGAGGAAACTAGGAAGACCAGCTTCAGATATTCTGTCTTGGATGTTTTGAAGTCATAGACACAAGTTGAGCACACACATGAGCAAGTGCACATGTTCATATACATGTGGTTGTGTAAGCATCCCTGAAAGGTCCAGAAAAAGCAGCATTTAAATTCAGAAATTTAAATTCAGAAATTTAAATAAGAAAGAAACATGCTGGAATTATAATATATACTGAAGTTCCTTAGTGGTGGGATATGGCAGTCAAGGAAGATCATATATTTAAATGTAGGAGAACAAATTAGCTGACAACAAGTACAAAAATTAATAAATTATAATTTTATTCTATTTATATATATATATGTGTGTGTGTATATATATATATATATATATGGAGTTAGTGTCTCACAGCAGAAAGAGCAAACACAAACCTAAAAGTCTGTCACATCAGTTCTCAGACCCTTTGTGCTTTTAAAAAGCGGGTGGAATAATTTTGGCACAGTCCTTGCTGGGTGATGCCTCTTAGTCTGTGACTGCCAATCATGGCAAAAGATTAGGTGTTAATTTTTATGGTGGAAGTGTCTGTGCTACAATCCATCTCCACACCATCTGAATGCAAGGTTTTGCACCTATTTTTCAGTGGAGATGCATATTAAGCTGTAATGTTTTATTTGTTTTCGTACTGAAGGGAATGCAGATTTTTTCCCTGGCTTTAAGGTGGCAAGTACTAGTGCTTACAGTAGGGTCCCAGATGATAGTGCAGTCTGTTTGTCCTCTCCAGGCTTCCTGAACTAAGCAGGAATCCTTGCATCCCTTTAGCATGCTGTTAAAGTCATGGTGTCTTTCTACCCCTGCATGCCTTACACCACACAATTAACTTTGTATTTTCATCTGTGAAAGATCTAATTCTAGGTATCTATTTCCTATTTCCCTCTTTAATAATGCAATCTGGGAAAGAAGACATGAGAATGTAAATTGCCTTGGAAATATTTTAGTATATGTGTCATGCATATCATGTGACTGAATTTTTTGTCTATTTGCAGCTTTCACACTTACATGAAATTTCAACATTAAGGACCTGATTCTGGCAAATACCAGTGCCCTTCAAGAGTACTCTGATGACCAGCCAGGTTACAATCCCTTCACAATGACAAAAGTTTAAGTGGTCTTATAATAAACAAAAATACAGCTCAAATGTTGGTATCATTGAAGAAAAGACACAGTGTTGGTTTAATAACTACATTTTCTTCAAGGTAGTAACAAAGGATGTATAAAAACCCGTTGATAACTGAGAGGCAGCAGAGTTCATGTTACTTGGCCCAAACTAGTGTTCCAAACCTGGTGTGTATTTATTGAGCTCTCAGAGACACAGTTTTCATACTACTTGCTTTAATTCCAACTGTTGAAGTATGGATACTCTTACACCGCTAAGTGCTCATCAGGCTCAAGCCCCCATTGTGCCCTGCTGTGTACAAACTTGAAGCAGTTCCATTTGTTATTCCCAAAGTACTTTGGGTTGTCCAGTGGGTCATGTTTCCCAGAATTAATGGTTGGGATGCTGGAGCTCAAACATTTCCCTCTGGCAGATACTGGTTTTCACATTAATGAGCTTGTTAAGGCCCTTACAACCAAAACATTAAGGAACATGATCTCCATATGAAAAACCATATGAATAATTTTATTATGTGCTATGTAAATGTTTTCAGGATGTAGAAGAACCATCTCTAAGAAAAACACCTTCATTAATTAGGAACATCATATTCTCAATAAAATTACACAAAGAGGTATAAAGTACTGGAATTAATGGAGCGGGATTTCATATATTTTTCTCCATTATGGCAGCCACAGCAAAAGTCTGTTACCTAAAACTCTTTTCTATAGCAGTCTGGGCTCATCCACACTGCAGAAAGATGCCCTAAGGGATCACCTTAAGCTTCTATACAAAAATGAGCTTTGTCTCGGTCTTAGGCCAACCCCAAGGACAGTCTTGCCGGCATTTAACACAGATAGGAGTTTCTTCAGACTCCATGATTCCCTGCTTGGAAATACAGATAAAGTCAATATGTTTTACAGGATCTGAGCATTTATTAAGTGCTGCTGTGGCCCAAATATGGTTTTAATGCAACAGTTAAACAAGATGTATCAATGGAAAAAATAACCATTGGATTCAGTGAAGATCGTTTCAGACTCCTGAGATGTTCAGCCCTATTGCTATGAAGTGAAACAGTCTGTGCATTATTTGTCTGAAGCAATCTGTGATTACTCTGATGCCGTTGCTCTGCAGAACCTTGCCATCAAAGCTGAATACGAGGACAGTTGTGTAAGTTGTGTTCAGTCTCATCACTGAACTCATCACTTAATAAGTGGAACACTTTATCGTGTCTACATAGGGATTTTTATGTTATTTTTCTGCAAAAATTCACAAACAGGGATCATCATTTTGTTATGATATAATAAGAAACTCTGTGTTACCCAATGCCCTTTCAGATTTTTGAAAGGCATGGGTTTTGCTCAAAGGGAGGACCATGAGTTAAGTACAGAAACGAGGTGTATAAAGTGAGGAGAACGCATGTCAGATGTGGAGCAAACAGAAATTCTCCAGTTCCAATGTCTTTGATGCCGGAAAAACTAACACTGAGATTGAGGTACAAAGGTATTTATTTAAAAAGTGAAATGGCCTTGAAATACTTTTCTTAAAAAATAATAAATTATAATTTAATATTCTGGGATAAGAAAGGCACATTGCAGGAATACTTGAGCCTATGAGGTTCCTCTGCCTAGAAAGTCTCCACCAGCTTATTACTGTTTGCTTTTAAACAAGAGCCTTGACCTATTTTTGATCAATCCTCTAGTGGTTTTTCTTGAGGTGCAAATGTTCAAAGATGCCAAGTACCAAACTGCCCCCCAAAATGTCACCCTGGGTGTACTAGGGATGAACTCAAAATCTAGAGCCATGAGGCTGAAGATGAGAAGTTTAAAACCTGTCAGAAAAATATTCCCCAGTCTCACCTGTACTTTTACTGCACTATGGAGCAGAAATATTGGGGGAAAATTCCATATCTACATTCACCATGTCAGGTGGAAATTTTACACTGTAGCCACAGCCATGTGATTATTCACAAAAGCAAAATTCATACTTAGTTAGGAAAATATGAAGAACCTACTGTGAGATATAAGTGAACAATATAGAGAAACACCGCTTCCTTTTTTCTTTTAGGAGTTATTTCTATTACTACTACTTTAAATCTATTCTAGGCTATGATTAATGAAGAAAATTTGAAATAAGAAAAGAATAATGATAAACCATAGTTCTGTTGCAACACAATTTAAACTAAAATCTGTGTTTGTAATAGTTTATCCATATATTTATTCAAATATATGAAAATGTATGCAAATTTCTATCCCATTGTTTTGTGGTTAGGTATACTAGAAGGGATGTTTCAGGCTATGCAGCTTCCCTAGCTAACAACTCTCACTGTCTTCTATTGTAATAAGATCCAAACAACAACTGATCTTGAAATCTGAAACTGAAGAAAGCAAGCAAAGGTGAAGTAATATTACCCAGGATCTTTAAAGAAAATGCAAGAGCTACCCATTCTTACAGGTACTTTATATAACAAAATAATGCCTTTAGCTCATTTTTTAGCTTTTTGTGCCCATGCAGTTAGGCATTTAATTACCTGTTTACCAGCTTATTTCCTAGACATTCAGCACTCAATAAATTGGTGATTGCATTCAGATGAAATTCAAGAGAATTATCACCACTCTAAATAATACTTACATTTATTGCAAATCTTAAATGACCCTTTTTAAAAATTGTAAGCTTCTAAAGTACATCCTTTCTCCTAAAAGACACAATAAATCACCTAAGCATCCCTCCCCTTCTACTGAAGAGGCATCTGATTAACAGTCTTTTTCTAATAGAGGTAAGAATCTGGGAGGGTCAGAAATTAAACCTAAATGTCTCTTTTCACAGCTATTCGGGAAAGAATCTGTGTAGTACTTTGATCTGTATCTGCACTTGGATTGAGCAATTGTGTTCAGGCAGAGAATTGCCTGGCATTATCTTATGACTCACTTGACAGAGCTTACCCCTACTTTTCATTACCTGAGAAGAGATCATTACAAAACATACAAGTAGTATAATTTTATAGCAATCTATTTTGAACTAGCAAATTAAATGGGAAGAAGAGAGGAAATGGAATGCAGTAAACATAATGCTTTGAATTGTTTTAAAGATATAGGAGATCAGCAGAAGTGGGACAGAAAGTCCGGGTTAGGGAGCAGGAGCCTTTTCACTATCTTGTGACATGGCAGAACTAACTGCACAAACCTGATCCATGCTGGAGAACCCTCTCACTGGAAAAGGGTGAATATATGTGGGTGTCACAAGTGAAAAATATCTTAAACTGTGAAGGGTAATAGGTGCCAGATAACTGGATGTATGTGTGTGTTTCAGCAAAAGTCCAAAATTGCACTTTTGAGGTTTCAAGCTGAAGCCTGCTGCTTGATAACTGCAACTAATACAAGTTGGCTCTAAATTTTCCCAAAACTTGGACTAAATAGCAGTGAAATGTCTCGAGCCCTCTGGGTACCAGAGACACATGTCAGGACCAACAACTAGAATAATGATCATGCTTCTGCATATAAACTAGATTGGGAGAACCCTCCGCTTGGGATGCCCATAAAAAAAAGGAGGCCGAAACACTAGGGTTTCCAAAGAGAAAAAGTGGTTTTGGAGAGAAGAAAGAGGACCAGGAAAGAAGGTGGTGAGAATCCTGACTGGGGGAAGGGTGCTGGTAGTCAGAGAGGTGCACAGAGATGGAAACTAGGAGGTGCTCAGGGACTTTCACCAGTGATAGTCCAGAAGGGTCACTGGGAGCAGCAGGAACCCACAGAACTTCCTGCCCAAGTTTCCCAGACCAGCAGTGACTTCTCCACCAGGGTGGAAGTTAAGGGCTAGAAAGAGGGAGTTGGAGAGTAAGGGAGTGTAAAATAACCAAGCAGGCCAAGAACTCAAATCTTTCTGGTTATTAAGCCCAGTATACAGGTCCACTATTAGTTACTGTTTATTCTATCTCTCCTGTGGCAGTGGGAGAAGGACAAGGTGACCAACAGAAAGGCTTGAAAGCCAGGCTTGAGGATTTGGAGGACTGCATTTTTATTAAAATCCGTGAGGAATGGCAAAACCAAATAGAATCACTGTCCTCTAAATTCATGACTGAAGCAAATCCTTAGTAACATTTCTTGGGAGAGGAATTAATTAGAGGGAGAATAATTTTCCAGCCAAGGTTTTCCCATTCAGTTGGTTTGCAGAACCAGTGTTAATGAAGTGCAAGGCTGTACCTAAAAGCGGGACCTCTCCGCTCTCCCAGCTTTCCTGTGGAACCATTTCACCTCTTGGTCCCTTTGCTTCCTGCAGATAAAGGTCAACATACCTGCAAGTCCCAAAAGTGAAATAAAGCCAATTTTATGGGATACTCCTGAGATCTGTTAAGTAGTCCAGCTGGTTCAAGCATCTACAAGATATAGATAAAAACTATAATTAATAGAGGAATAGTAACAGAAGATGATACAGACACAGCCTTGAAGCCTAAAGTTTTATTACGAACACGCTCAAATTGACTTACCAGCAGGACAGTCAAAGCTACCTGGGAGAAACTTATCCACACGGTTTCAGGTACTTTTCTTGCACATGGGTGCAGAAGGCATTTTTACAGATAAGAACGTCTTTAGCCAGAAATGTAAGATGCCTTAGAATGCTTTAAAGACCAGAAGGCATTTTTGGCACTTTGGTAGCTCTTAACTCAATGCTGAATGCCTTTGAATGAAATACAGTCTCTTTCAGAGGTGCATCAACCTTCCCAACAGCCTCTCTGCTCCATAGAAAGCTTTTCTTCCTTCATTCCTGTGACCTGGCTTTCTGCTCCTGTCGCTGCCAGCAACCTCTCTGCTGGAGCCACAGACTGCCAGCTCCTTGCTGCAGCTGTAACAGGAGGATTGCTCCAAGGGCAGGAGTCAGCTCCCAAGCTTCTTGGAACGTCTCACCTCACACAGTCACTTCTCATAAGGGAAGACAGCCTGCAAGCCAGGAGCATGCAGTGCAGCAAGCACTGTCCTGTCTGCCATATCCACACTGAATTAAAACAGAAACAATTCTACCCACAGGGACCAGAAGGTGGAAACTGTGGAGTCTTAAATACGCCTGTTTTACTTCTGTGTGCTCTTTCCCTGTGCCTTCTCTTTCACAGATTCACTCAGCTACAGTGGGAGGGTTTCAACCACTCCACTCTGCCCAAGCCTTCTGTACAGCCTGGTGCCTTCCTCCTGCAGGTTTGGAAAGGTGAATTTAAATTAAATGAAATGAGTGGTGTGGCCAGGTGTGACCACAGCTGTCTCCTCTGTTTAAATTCAAGTTGTAGTCCTCTCAGAAAAAGCTGTTACATGGTTTTTCTGAAGCCTGGGGAGGAATAGGAAGAAAATGAACCTGTTTGGAGAGGGAGAGGGTGGCAGAGGTGGCACGGCACAGAAGCAAAGAGCGACAGCAGGGATCCAGGAACCACAGGGAGGGTTGTGCAAGGGTAAGTGGCACACACTCGACTTTGCAGAGAAAGCCAGAAGCAAGGACACTGTGGGCCAGGGGAAGAATTGTGCAGAAATCTTTCTGCTTTGTTCTGTTTACACTTCGTCAGTTGGAGATTTCTGTCATTGAAGATAGCGATCCTACTGTTGTTCTAAGAAAAGATTGCTTTAGAGAGGTCGTTATAAGAAGAAGTCTAAGCAGATCTGTCACAAACTTCTGACCTGCTCAGGGTCTCAATGCACTTAATGCCTACATGGGTGCTCCAAACACAAGGTACTGACCACAGGATTTAAGGTGACTGCAATTGCTGCTCGTTGTCATGGTTTAACCCCAGCCAGTAACAGCATCACACAGCTGCTTGTTCACTCATTCTACCACTTCCCTCCACCCTCACCCTGTGGGATTGGAAGAAGATTCAAAAAAAAAAGGTAAAACCTGTAAGTTAAGAACTGTTTAATACAGAAGCAAATTTCAAAACTAACCATAATGATAATAGCAATAATAATAATAACATAACAACAATGAAAGAGAGGTAGAAAGACAGAGAGAGAGAAAAAAACCCAGGAGAAATAAGTGATGCTCAGTGCAATTTCTCACCACCCCACTAATCAATGCCCAGTCTGTCCAGCAAGAGCAATTGGTGGCTCCTAGCAAACTCTCCCCAATGAATAAACTGGGCATGACATTCTTTAGTATGGAATGTGCCTTCCTGGCCATGTTTCCTCCCACTTTTTTTGTGCACCTCCTCACTGGCAGAGCATGAGACACTGAAATGTACTGTTAGCTGTGAGTAATAGGTACTCAAACTTGGGGCACTTTTAATTGATCTGAGTTCTTACAATTGGAGATGTTTAAGATAACTGAGCAGATAGTTGGGAGGCTCTTGTTCATTTTAGCTAATGATAGCAATAGCATTCTTTTCAGTTCTTTTCATCTGCTTTGTCTATTCTTTCTTATTAAAGCCAATTAGAAAATTTTCTAACTGCAATGTATTATCTCTGATATAATTACCAGTAAGTCATGAATACCAGTCATATGACTGCTAATGAAAAGCTGTTCTGTTCCTTAAATTAGCTATCTTAATATTTTCTGCAGTAAATTTTCTCCTTTATTTTTCTGAATCAAGTTTAGAAAAGTGCAACAGAGCAGTAATGGGACAGGGGTGCTATAAAAAAATCTTAGTGAATGGAGTAATTGTAGCACTTACAACAGATGAGATGTTTGCAATTAATTTTACAGTTACTGCTCAAGACACTATTTTGGGAAATAAAATATTTTACTAACTTAAATTAATACTGTTTGTAGACATTTCATGTTGGAAAACATTGAGCAAAAATTTACTCTTCTGTTCTCCTTAGATAACTAAAGGATGCATGTTACTGCCACCTCATTAAACTACTATCAGCTCTCTGATTTCATCTCCAATACTTTCCTAAACCTTTGTTTATATTTTTAATAAGGTTTGAGGTTAAGGTAAGGGAATCAAATCAGAAATAATATGAAATTTTATCCCTAAAAATGTGCCAAAATATCACAGATGGTCATGCTTTTAGTGAGAACACCTACCAAGCTTTAGGTTGTTATGTGCCTGTAGTAAACGAAAGTGTATGATGCAGCCACTGAGAAGAGAAGTTATTTTCTGGAGTAGTACTTCTGTTAAATTTTAAAATTGTCTCATCTTACAGGCAGACGAAAAGCCACCATGCACATGGACATGGTTATACCACAAGGGCTGAAGTGGGGAGGTTCACATGGCGCTAACCAAGATCTAAAAAGTGAATGAGATGAGGAGTCTCCTCAACATGACATATCATCCCTGGCCTGGAAACAGAGCCATCTCACAAAGTTGAGTATTTCCCACAGTTTGTAGACCCAGCCAGTTTCCTCCAGAATCCTGCCGTCCCCAGGCCAGCTGCAGAGAAGCAGCAGCAGCTATTTATCTTATCCATTCTGGAACTGAATGATATGAGAGACTCCCAGTTTTTTGAAAAAACAATGACTGGAACAGTCCAAATAATGTTATCTGATACAATGGACACCCAAAATGTTTTCTAGGGTTTTATATTTTCCTTTAGAAGATAATTACTGAAGGAAACCCATCATACTGTGACTTTACCAGGTATGATTTTTAATCTTGTTCCTTTCTACTAAAAGTCAGCAGCACTGAAAGCCAGGGTTCAGTGTATAAGTATTACATACAAAGACTGCAGCCCTATTAAGATAAAAGTTCCAAAGAGTGAAACTAGTTGAGGCTATTGCCTAAAGCAATCCCATCAGGCCTCCTGCTGAAGGTATATCTTCTACTGCAGAAAAACCACTATATGTGCTTCTGCTTTGTAGCAATGCTTTTCATTTTAATCTAGCTGTATTTGTTCTTGTGCTTTTATTCCAAGCAAACAAAAATGAATTCTTAGCAATCTGGGAATATATTTCCTAATGCCCTGTAGCAAATACACTTTTTTCAGCGATACAGGCTACTGGAAAGGGAAAATGAACACTTTATGTGGTAAGCAAAGACAGGTAAAAATGGAAAAGTGCAAGGGATGTTTTCTGACCAAGAGTAATTACAGTGAATAGAAGTATTTTCTATTCACAGAGCAGGTAAGCTTAACTCCCCTCTTCTTCAGGTTTGATCTAAAGCAGGAGCTGCAGTGTGGGATCTCCACGGAACTGAAGTGCAAGAAGGTCACTCACAGACCTGGCCTTAAGAAGAAGAAACAGGCTTTTGAAACTTGTTTACTGACCCACTCTCTGTGTGGGACATACATATACTTTTAATGGCTCCATGGGGAAATGTGAGTTAGCTGACTACGTAGTACAGTTGTAGAAGCATCAAGTAAATCTTCATCAAAATATTGTAGGTTGTAGCACTACAATAAACCCTGCAGGCCCAACCATTAATGTGAAAGCCTACATTAACAATAACGGAGTTTTATCGGCCTAAGAAGGTGGTGCACACAACTGTCATGAGATGATTTTTGTTGTTCTACTTCATGGTCTAATGCACTGAATATGAAACACAAAGAGCAATGGGGCTGCGAGGCAGGAATGGGGAATGCACTGCCTTGATTTGCGTTACTGTGGCAGGGCATATCACCTCTCTCCCCACCACAGGTGGCCGGTGCAGAGAGGAAAGATAATCCAGGCCCAAGTGGGTATCATCTCCTGGCACCAAAAGGTCTGCCAGCTTAACAGATGTGGGAAGAGGTAAAAAAGACAGGTGTTTAAAAGGCCTGGTTTTACACTATAAAAGTACTACAGTTTATCATAGAGGCAGAATTCTCTTACACACTCCCTGGGAACATGCGAGACAATTTCTCCCCGAAGCTTGGACGCAGCTTCGCAGTCACTTTTCCGGAAATTCAGAGAGAGGATTTCGATGTGTGCCCCTTCAACAATTTGGTGTAAGAAACATTGGATCCTAAATTATACTATTTCTTAGCTAGCAGCAAATTTAATGGTACCTTTAACCCCGTGTATATAATACTAGTTTCCTCTTTTTGTCTTATTCCTGCGTACTAATAGTCTGTTTTAAGTTTTATGTCTCTTAGTTTTGTGACTATTAAATAAATAATCCATTCTATAATAGACTGAATCAGCCATTATTAAAGAATTTGTGAACAAGAGTGGGTTTTGGGGTGCTGACCATCCCTATAGAGCTAATGCCTGCTGCCAGAGGCCTGGGCAAAAGGCAGGGACTTATCTAAACCCCTCACATCTAATTCATAACAGTTACCCAAGTTAACGTTCCTCTCCAGCCACATCACTCTTATTAGCGTGTCAAGTGTGACTGTAGGCTGACCCTTATGTCCAGCAAAGTATTTTCAATACTTCACAAAAGGCACTTTTCCCCCTTTTGCAGTGCTCAGGTTAGGCTGCCTATAGGTAAGGTGCACATCCTTGTTATGTACCTCAAATCAGCTGCACTGTGCTATTTTTGCAGGAGCTTTGCCTTTGAGGAGCAATTCAGAGTGCCCTCTGATGCCTTAGGTTTTAACTTTTATGTTTTTCAAATCCTGTACTACCTAGTGTGTAACTCTGAAGATTCATGTGGCCTGTTAACTACTGCTCTCTCATGCTGGTTAGACATAACAGACCTCTCTAGGTTTGCACTTCAAGGACACCTTGTTGTCCCAGGCCCCAAAATATGCAAACTAAAGCCTTTGAGAGGAGGAGCAAACTTGGGGTAATTACATAATTAACTGGAATTATAACTGGATAATTAACCCTGATATGCAAATGGACCAAACTTATAAAAGCGTGAAGAACCCGTGACCCAACATCCATGTTAGGAGGAGCCCCTCAGAGGCTTTTGACTCCCAAAGTGTACCTTTGAAGGCCCTTCAAATAAATACCTACTTTTATTCTTTTAATCTTGTCTAGCCTCTGTTTTCAGGTAGCCACTTCAAGGCATCACCTCAGTAAGCTTTATTTTTAGATAAGAGGAGAACACAGTCCCTGTTTCTCATACTGTAGTTCAGTGGTTGGGACACCTGCCCAGGAGGTAGAAAACTCCTTTGGAGCCCAGTGCCATTGAGCTGAAATGTCTGAAACCCACTTCCCTGCCCTAACCATAGCAACCTGCAGCACAGGCAGAGGAGTTGAGGGCTTTCCTACATGCCTCTCACTGTGACTGCCACTGCAAAAAATCAAGAAGTAACAGGAACTCAGAAAACTGGAGCAAAAAAAGAGAAGGGGGCTTTGAGGCTTGGCAGTAAGCCCACCAGCAAGAGTAAGAATGAGTAGCAATGGCTGTTCCAGTCTGCCATATTCACAACCTTCAGACATGAAAGCACATGAATTAGTCCCATGGACGTCAGAAAATGAAACAACCAAATGTTTGAAGCTTGGTCAAAATCTACTGCACGTACTAGGGGATAAGAATTGCTGACTTCACTCCCATTAGGTGGCTTTGGACACACCATCTTATCTGTGTGTTCCTACAGTGTTGAGGGAACTGTAAGCTACTGTAAACTAGACTCATTTCATGTATACTTGCTTAAAAGACACCCTTTGCTTAAAGGTGGTTAAAAGCCCTTCTGCTTTATAAATAAAGAAATTCTGAAAATAATCTAGACCTATTCTGTTATTGCTTTATTTTGGTATATTTCTTGATTGTGATGAAGTAATTGCACAGCCAGAGAGGACAATTATATTTTCTTGCTATGAGAAATTCTGTAATTTCTGACAATTAAGTTACTTAACAAAAGATAAAGCTGATCTGCCTGTGTGTCAGGTGTACACACACAACTGTGTACTACTGTAGTCTGGTACAATTCATAGTGTTTGATTGAAACAAATAGATCTATTTTACCCTCTGATTTTCTAGTACATGATAAATATATACCACTCTTTTATTACCATAAGGCTGTTTTCACAAAGTCTGGGCAGTAAAGAGATTAATCTAGAGAAAGTTCATGTTGCAATTATCAAAGCTTTCCATTCCTTGCACTGATGTTTTTAATTTTTATTTTTATGTTTATTTTTATTGAAGGTTTATATTGCTATTTTCATTTCTGTAATGACAGTCCCTCTAAATAAACAGGAAATAAAATGTGATAAAACACCAGTCAGTCATTTCCTGGTAACTTCTTTGAACACTAGAGAACCTAACCTACATTTTTTAGGTGCAAGGTAAGATGCAGTTAAATGTAACTGTTCTCCAAGATGCTGGACACAACTGTGACAGTTGTGTTGCTGAGGATCTTTGTACAATTCTTTATGTGCTCAGGCATATGTTCATTTCTCCATTTATCACTTGAACTGGACATAAGCACATGTGGACTATTTTTGCTCATTCATATAAATCCAGCAAATCTTCAGTGGCAAGTGTTTTTAAATAATTTAGATCGGAGTTCTACTTCAGGAAGACCTGTGATTTTCAGAGCCTAAGAGAGGAATAGTGTTGTATCTTGGCTGTTGCATGTGTCTCCACTGCTCCATCATTCATGTATCTCCTCTGTTCCATTATGTCCCTGAGACAGGGTTTTAAAGGCATTTACCCTATTTGTGTTTTGAGGTGAAGTTTCTGAAGCTGAATAAAGATGCACCTGAAACTGAGAAGTTTTGATTCTGATTTGTAGATTGTTGTCTGCTTACAATTCTGGCTGAAGTAGAACCGTCTCTTCTTTTTCATGGATGGCACAAATAATCAAATATTTTTTATTTTGCATCTAGTTCATTTTCACTGAAATTAACAGTTATATCTACAGGATAACAAGTAAAAAATATCTGGTTAAAACCATTCTTAATTACCTCCTGTAGTCTTTTCTATAACTTGATAAATGTTAAGCACTTGATAAATGTTTTTTAACCAAAAATTTGTATTTATAATGCACTTTAAATTCACAGCTGAGTTGAATTCGTTCATGGAACTTCCTATTGTTGTCAATATGCTCTGGTTTTCAGCTCTTTAGTATGTGATTTAGGGGTTTTGTGTTTCTGGAGATCTCTGTGTACTACGTAAACTGTTCTTTGTCACTGATTCATATCATGATTGTTGTTGGCCATGAACTCTGGCGATATGCTCTGACAACCTTACCATTGATTATACTATGTACAACAGATTTTTACTAGTCAAGGAACACTTGTATGAAGTGTTCTACTCAAAAGGAGAAAAAATAATGGAAAAGTTGAAAGTTACCTACAAACCATGGGTTCTGGAAATTGATTTAAAATACTAGCTTTGAATGGTATCTTTGTTTGGACACAAATAAACATTTATGAAATTGTTATTACAGTGTGGAGAAAATCCAAGATTTTCTTTTACACTATTATGTGTTTATACTAGTAAATGCAGTGTAAGAACTGTGGCCCATGCATTATTCTTGGCTCCCTGGGAAATCTTATTTTTCTGAGGTAGATGTACAGGACTGACTCTGGGTCCGAGTAGCCTCTTGATTTTCTGCAGGAACATGGGTTCAGTCTACGGAAACCACAGGTGGGCCATCTACAATATGATATTATAATACTGTAGCATACATAAGCGTGAAAGGGAAAACCAGCCAATCCCTTCTAATCTCATCACTAGAGTAATGCTACTGTTTAATTTTTCCCATAAAACAACACAATAAACTCAAAATTATATCAGCTCATTTGTAGGACACACGAAGCATTTGCAAGTCCAAAATGACTCTGCAAAGCTGTAGCTCCTTGTGTAAGCAGGATTAGAGTCAGATATACTAAATGTGGTAATTAATGCATGCTAAGTGGTCAGGCATTGGAAGAGGCTGCCCAGGGAATCACCATCCCTGGGGGGGAGTGTTCAAGAGGTGTGCGGATGTGACACTTGGGGACATAGTTTAGTGGTGAACATGGTAGTGCTGGATTAATGGTTGTACTTGGTGATCTTAGAGGTCTTTTCCAACCTAAGTTATTCTCTGACTGTATAATTCTATGATAAATGCCTGTCAGGTACCCAGGATGCATGGCTAAACTTTATTATCTTTGGGATTGAGCTGGGAGAGCACCCAAGGGGAGGTATGAGGGAGGACTCCAGACAAGCACTGGTGCCAGCACAGCAGAAGAATGGTGCCTGTTGGACCATCTCAGCAGAGAGGTGGCAAAGAGGACAGCTGGAGGCTGCTCTGAAAAGCCAGTTTGGGAATCCTGCATTAACTTAGCAGATGGTTTTGTTGAATGTGATTGTACAGCCTTTACCATACTCCTGCATAAAACTGACCATTTTAAAACATTTTTTTCTTAAATTATAAAAAATTCCACATATACAAGGGAATTCAAGTGCCTGAGTCTTCAGCAGTAGCCATGCTGCCATCTCTAACTGCTCTGTTAGCACAACCAGTGCAGCCTGGAATATTTCACCTCAAAGAGAAATTAATCTTGACCACTGTAAAGGAACATCCCAACACCTTGCTGTCATCACAATGGTTTTGCTGAATCCATACCTGCAGTAGAAATGAAAGACATCTCTTTTTAAAATATGCCCTCTTGCTAGCTACATGAACAACAGCAACAACGTGCTTGAGATCTTCAGCAAACATATGAGTTATATATGTGCAATTGTCACAGTTGTCTGCTATTGAATCACGGATCCAGACCCGCAGTGAATCTGAATTGTTTATTCAAAAGAGTGAGTTGGTTTTATACACTTTTCTAAGGCACAGCATTTCCTTATGTGGCGTGACCTATCCCATGTTGCCACATCAGCAACACACTTTCTCAATGTCCTTCTATGGGGTGGTCACTCGCTGCTCACTCCTCTGTCAGCTCCTGGCAGGCTCCTTTCCGTAGGGGTCTGCCCTGTGACACCTCCTCCCCCCAGGGTGTGGTGGAGACAAGCGTCTGTGTGCTGCCATGTGCTCCTTTGTGCTGCCATGTGCCTCTGCAGGCAGGTTTTACAGCTCACAACCCAATTCTCTGTTATAATTCCCATAACAGTGTCCAAGGATCTTCCACACACAATCAATGGCCAGTGATATCCCCCAGACCCTGCAGGGGCTCTGGCACTTCTTGGGGTCAGTCATGATGTTACAGCTCTTGAACCGAACAGCAATTTTTAATGTATGCTGTCCTTGTAACAACGAAATCAAGAAATGAAACTGCTGGCTGTTTACTATCATTTCAAATTTTGAATGAGTGTTCCCTGCCAAATACCTGCTGGGTTTTTACGCCAGTGGTCTGTTGGAATTGGCTTCCTGAAAGTAAAATATAATAGAGGCACTGCACTATCGACTATATACCTTTTCTCAAGTAGTACAGCCTTTTGCTAGGAAACCATGAAGGTGTTCTCAAATGCTCTGCTGCTGTGGTTAACTCTATATTTTCTTTAAAGCAAGCATGTAGGCCATTTCTGTTTTGGTTGAGTCAGCCCCCTCCAGAGTTACATGTCCCTACCAAGGGGGATGCAGCCCATGCAAAGTTCACTCATACAGATCTCAAACCAGGCCTCTGGTTTGGCTTTAGGGTCTAGAAAGAAAGTTCAGAAGGTACAATGTCTGAAATTAGCTGAAGTTAGCTTTGCTTTTGATCCTAGAGAATAAGATCATGGCAGATACAAACACAACTGAATGTGCACTAAACAAACTGAAACCTGCTCCATGCCTATTCCTTTAAAACAGAAAAGTGAGTGCTGTGCTAAAGTCCCACAGGACACTCTTCCCTGTAGCAAGCAGCATCTTCAACCTCCTATTGATTCCTCACCAAAGGACCTGCATACATATACCAACCCCAGCAAAAAAGGAAAGGACAGATGCAGGAACCGTCCTAAAGATACAGAATGATCCCAGACTACTACAATGATTTCAAGAAATACATGTCTTTTATTTCTGTGAGATGTCCTTGTTACTGTGTTGAGGTTACTTGTTGGTTTCAACCAGAGAAGTGGGTTAGAAAATTTGTGCATATAGTCCTGTGTTATAGCAAGATTTGTTCCTGCACATTATTACACTTTAGAAAGTCAGGGAGTCTTGGGTAGTGTTAAAATGTGTTCAGGCAGAGCCTCAGAAGTACTAAAGAGATCTGATAAAATGTAAAATTATTTTTTTGTATATTTCACCTGAAAAGGAGTTTTTTTGAGACACCAATACTATATGTGCACACACACACATATATGTTTGTAAATACATACCTCTATATGTATTTATGAAGTCGGTTCTATGCTAGCTTACTAA
This sequence comes from Dicrurus megarhynchus, assembly GCA_013399195.1. NCBI lineage: Eukaryota > Metazoa > Chordata > Aves > Passeriformes > Dicruridae > Dicrurus > Dicrurus megarhynchus. The sequence continues at coordinate 957,428 of VXAD01002580.1, forward strand.
AAGCCAGTCAATTGATGAAGTTACTTTAGTGGAGTCAAATAGCCTCTCTGAGAATACAAAAATCTTTCAGGGGCAAGGCAGAGTCTTCATGGTGTGATGTACAGGGTGTGCTGAGGTCTGCTCCTATGTCAAGTGCTGTTTCCCACCATCCCCATGCTCCTTGAGTTGTGCTGTACACAGTATGGCATATCCACACAAGAAAATGTTACGTGCCTTGACACCCTTTACTTCCTGAAGACTGAGGTAATTTTTTCTTGATTGCAAGACACAGCACTGCAGTGCACATTATAGAGCTGATCTCAGGCCCTAAACTTCTTGAGGCAAGGAGTCCTGATACAGGCACAGAGCTCCTGCCTTTGTGGTTCCCCACGCATCCCAAGGAAACACAGGTGTACAGACAGAGTCTGTATGCAGGTCTATTTCCAACTTTGGATGCAAACAGGGTATATGTGGGGACCAGTACTACACAACATACTGTAGACTGCAACTGCAGTGCACTCTACAATATCTGAAAATGCTGATACTGTACAGGCGGGAGGTGCCTCTAGGGACACTTGTGATTCAGGGCATCATGACAGGAGTTGATTGCTAGCTTTACTGCACTTAGTATGCACCAAAAAGTTTTAATTATATAAGAACCTACATTCCTAACCTAGGCATATTCATTTAGATAAACAACCTTTCTTCTTCCATCCAGTAAGGAAGGAAAGCAGAATCTGGTTAAAAATCACAGTTATGTAGGATGACGTCAATGTTAGCAGCATTAGAACTGAAAAAATTCAAGCATTTGTCTTGTTGGCATTTATATCGAAGTTTGTTTGCCATTTGCATTTCTTTGTATTTCACTGTGAGTTTAGGATTAAAATGCACCCTGAAACTCAGCTGAATCCATAAAGCATCCACTATAAAAATTCATGCTCAGTCAGAAACTTTGCAAAATTTTAATGAAGCCATAACTAAATTCAAAGTTGAGTTAGCTGCGCTTTGTTATTTTGTAATGAAAGTTCTGTGCAGCCCTGCTCAAATGGAGAGAACTGCTGCTGCTCCTGTGATTAGTAAACATGGGAGACATGCTGAGCCAATGTCTCCCCGCGGCATTCTCACTGAAGTCGAAGTCACCCTCGAGATGAATTTGACCTGTTGAACTCAGTGTTTTTAGAACTAATAGCATAATTTCTTCAACATACAGCTACAAGACTCAAAACTTGAAGGCCAAGTTGTATGAATTCAGTTTAACAGTGTGGATAAAAGGTGTGGAAGACAAATCTGCCACAAACCAGATTAAATTCTGATTTTCTGAAACACTGGCTGAACCCCCCCCCCCACCTGCTTAATCCAAGGCAGAATCAGAAGACAGGAGAAGGAGGCCAGTGTTTATATAGTCAAGCAGGTTGTCCATGAACACTTCCATGAATCATATCTTGAATTTTCACTAACTTTTGTTGTTGTTGTTGCAAGGTCACAAAATCAAATGTTTTTGAGGCTGTGGAACCCTTGTCTTACGGGAAATTATTTATTCTTTGTTTTGATGACAAAAAAATTAGTTCTGTATTTTTAAATTGGTTTAAGTTGAGCAATTTACTCTTCTCTCAACCTTAATTTCTCAGTTTAACAGCTAAACCAACATAATTAATAAATTACGTAAGAGGTTATACACCATTGGTTTTATTTAAGGCAAATGATTGTATTTGGAACATCCTACCTTAAACTATTATAATTTGGATTTTTTAGTTGGTGTATCATCAGTAATTTTCCTGTGGGTTTTCTCTGACAGCAGAACCGCAGCATTTGTAGTCCTAACACCTGCAAGTCTTTAAATACATGTATGGCAAAGGAACTTGGGGGCTATTTTTTTTAGTAAAGCTTCACTAAACTCACAATCCAAATGGAATATGCATTTGGAATGTCTGGAAGCAATGAAAGTGAGTTTTTTTGTAGATGCTATCCCTGAAATACAACTATTGCCTTGAGAAAAAGATTATTTATTTTAAAAAAATTAATTAAAGAAACCCCAAAACAAACCAAAAATGTGGAAAAGTCTCAAAGAAGACCCATAAAGATGACATTTCTACATTTTTTGGATATTCATCTCTCATATCAAGGTGACATAAAGGTCATGCACCAACACTTTCTAATTTTCATCCCTTGAGTACAATTGGCCTTATTTTTCAGAGGTGTTACCACCAAAAGTAGTCACAGAAAACAGGTGTGTTTTCTTGAAGTGCCAGTCATGAGAGAGTAAAGTCTGTGAAGATTGGAAATAGTGTACAAAGGTGTCTCTTTTTCAGCTCATACTATACTCTGTGGATTCTTCAAAATTATTTCTGTACAACCTTCCAGGAATACAGGAATGGCAGAACTTAGAACTGTTAGTGCTGAGTAAGAAAACCTGGCCAGCCTAAGGGAAAGCTGCAGGACAAAGTAGATAAAGCTGCTCTGTAAATACTTGTATCTGGAGACAAAGAGAATCAAGAGCAATTAAAACAGGCGTGACTGAGCAAGCATCCTTGAAAGGATGACCTTGAATTTCCTTTATGTTTGCTGGAATTTATTGGCCAGGGTGAAAGAGTGTGTGTTATTTTGCTGGATTCCATGGTATCCTGGAGAAAAAGCAGATGTGATCCACCATAAACATCTGGCAAGGATAGAGCAACCAGCCTTTTTTAGTGTGTAGGATGGTCAAATAAAGAGGCCCTGCCTATTTACAGAAGTTAGCCTTTTACTGTATATGGCATAATCATATCAATATCTTTCTCCTCACTTCCATGAGTTGTTTCTACTGCATGTGTTCTGGAGTTGAACTCCATTGATCTGCATATATCCGTCAGACCATGAATGCTATTTTCCAGTTCCTGTACTGGATGGCCACTGTGCCTGGATATGGAAGAGGGAATTGAAAGCAAACTCTCAACATTAGTTCAGCCAGTTCAAATGTGTCCTTTTTATAAAGCATAATCCATGGCTAAATCAGTAGTGAGAGACTTACTAATGACTGTGTATTATAAAATGAAAATAGATATAACATGTATGTGTTTCTATGTATATAGAAAAGATATTTTAGAAAATATAATAATTCACTTTCAGAAGCAAATTAATGAGAGTAACAAACCGGTTGTTTTTTTAAGACCTTTCTAGCATGTTTGCATTGCTTTTAAACCACAAAAATGGCAATCTTCTGCAGAAGAGAAAAAAAAAGTGATTTTACAAAGGGACACATAATCATAGTGTTATTTTATGAAACTATATTACATTGTAATCAACTGTAAGAGCTAGCAGGTTTTAATGCCAAGTGTGTTTTCTTATGATAAACACTTGTCAATATAACACTATCTCGTGCCTGCTATATCTTGTTTCCACCATGACCTTTCAAACCACATGCATGTTCTTTTCTCTCCCTCTGAGAAAACCTTAACAACATTCTAATCATCATGAAGAGCAATTAACTGTCTTCAACCAGCTGTGCTACTCAGCTCATCTGGGAATGGGAAAAAACCTGCTCCTTAGTGCAGATCCGCCTACCCAGGCATGGCAAACAAGGCTAGCGCAGAACAGTTTTAAATATGAAAAACTAGCACTCTCACAAAGTTTGGAAGCTTTGGATGAAGAGCAATGGTATCTCTTCTAGTAAAGAGAAGCCTCTTTCCTACTTGCTCTACAGTCTCTGTAAGATAATGTATTAGTTTTAATAATGTGCTTTTTAAAGGTCAGCATTTGAAGAACAGTACTTATTTGTTGACATCACTGCAGAAAGCAGCCTTGCCCTCACTGAGCAAAACTTTGTGGCAGAGGTATTTTCTGATTGCTGAAGAAAGAGAAATAGCTTCTTGAATGTGCAGTTGCTGAAAGGGCACTGCAGAGACTTTCAGAAACACTAGCTGGAAATTAATTGTATCAAGTTGTATTTGGCTTCTTTCTTTTTACAAATCTGGGACTAAACTGTGTTATGTATCAGTCCTAAAGCTCTTGCAATTTTTTGTCTATTAGCAAATGAAACAATAGAAAACATGGAGCAAGTAAAATTAATCTGTATACAGAATACTTTCATAAATATAAAGATGGAGGCAAAATTAGTAGTTAACATTTGATAACTGTTTTTTTGAGCTGCAAAATAAGATTAAAAAAATCAAGCAGACCATATGCTCTGTCCTGAAATCATCAGGGATTTTGCTCTGTATAACTGGAAGTACTCATAAAAGAGGTATACCTTCATTTTGAACATATGTGTATTTCAAACAAGAGAAGTATTTTTGGTTTGTTTTATGTGGCCATTTTAATAGCTGCTCTTAACTGCCTTTCAGATTGCTCAGAAATTTAATCTAGTTAAACAAAATATCTATGATATCCCTAATGAAAATTCAAATATAATCAATTTATAATGGGGCAGATCCTACAGAAACCTTTTGGAGTTCCTTGAAAAATACAATCTTGTTTTGTTTTGTTTCTCATTATTTTTACATATATACTGCTAGAAAAGAATTTTTGTGATTAACACAATTTTCACAAATATCTGAATTATGCTTTCGTGAATCAGAACTAAACAGCTGATGGGAAGTGATGACTACTTTCCTTCAAGTCTGAGCCTGTGTCAAATTGCTGAATTTTAAAAATCAGATCTTTGTTTATACTCATGCTATATATTTTCTAAACATTACTTTTTTACTGTAATTTTCTCAGAAATAAACTACGCATTATGACCAATTCTAATGTGTAAGCCAAGGTGCCTACAATTTAGTTCTTGGAAAACTCAAGTCACTTTTCTTTAGCAGCCTAACCATGGGTTTAAACACAGACATATCTAGTGGTTTTGAGTTCTATCCAACCCTTTGTGTGCATGCATTAGAGCAGGTGGCCAGGTGCAAAGTATTCACCAAGTGTCAGAATCCACTTTCCATTAACTACTGAAGATCAAACTGCATGTCAACTGAATTAAGAATAAGATCAGCAGTAGGTAAGCTAAAAAAATATCTTGGTATAACTTCCAGTGAAATTTCAGCTTAGGGGATCTCCAGAGAAACAGTTTTAAAAAACTAGGAAAAAAGCAAATTTTAAAAAAAGAGAAAAGAATGAGGCATAGTTTAACACGAAGAAGCAGGAATATCCACAGCATATTATATGTGGTCCACAAAGAAAATCTATTTATTACATGGGGAACTAAGAGCAATTGCTATTATAGGAGTTCTTCAATTTTTTAAAAGGAGGGTGACAGGTCAGTTGCTTATAATTTTGCTATACTGAAAAAGTTGCTGCAGAATTTTTTTAATATTTAACTGGATTTTATTTGTAATATTTTTAGTGAAAATAGCAGAGCTGCTTCTGAGACAAATGGGTCTTCAGCAGGACCTACTAGGACACCTGAGTTGTACAGAGTCAACAGGATGAAAGAACCACTGATAGCCAGAGGACAAGCTCTGTCTCCTTGAACAAATGGAACATATTCCACTTAGCAAGGTTTAGGAGGCTTGAGCAGAAAGCACCATATCTCCTGCATGCTGTGGAGAACAGCTCTGCCTCTCAGTGGATGAAGTGTAACAGCCATCTGCTTGGCCAACCGAGCTGATGGCCTGTAGAAGAAATTGCTCAGGTTAGAGAGTCATGGTTACATGGCTGTGAGCTGTAACAATTCATATCTTGTGTGGGGCAAGGACATGCTCGCTGAGGAGACTTGAGGATAGCTGAGGATGAGATGAAGCCTTTGGACAGTCAGCTGTATAAAATCCACAGGCTAGTGCAGGTAGAAATGAAAGGCTTCTTGACTGTATATATCTAACATCACTACTCCAAGAGAGTGTCAGATAAAATCCCAAGAATCCTTTATTTTTGAGACCCTTGTGTGTAAGAGACTGTATCTTTATTTCTTTCGTGGACAGGCAAATCTCAGTCTGCCTTTTAGGCAGGTGAGGAAATGGGATTTGACTGCATGAAGGAGGCTACATTAGATCACCTTGGTATGAGCAGAAACATGTCTTGTTGATGCTTTTGGAATCCCTTATCACATTCAGTAAGTCATTCTAAATACCAGCCCATCACATTAACACAAAGCAAAACAGTGGTTGGTTCTCTTCAGCCCTGTACAGAGAAAGATTCTGCTTTCACCATGGAAGTGCCCTGTGTGGCATGAAACAGTAATAGGTCTGTAAAATCCCAAACTGAGACAGGCAATACATTTGCCAGTGCTTGGCAAATGGCAGTGTGCTTCTGCCCTTACGGAGCCTGGGTAGTTACAGACTTTGGATGTAGCTCATGGTTCAGGATAATGCAGAAATCTGTAAAATAAAGGTGGAATAAATTCTTTTGCTGTTGATTTAGAAAAGTGAATGTGAAATCTTTGGAAAAGTTGTGGAAGATCCAATTCCTTGGTTACAAAACAAAGTCCCTGAACGAAGAGCTGTTCTGCTTTCAAAGGATGCTTTTTGGGCCTGGATGATCCTTTTTCCAAAGTTTATGGATTGCATTCTGGCTTGGGATACTAGCCCATGAACAGCTGCCCCCTTAGACAAGGATGCGGTCTGTACCTAACATGATGAGTATCCATTGTAATGGCAGTAAGCATGGAGCTGCTATCTACAAAGCACAGCTCTCACTGTCAACATGATTAATGTGCTGCTCTTCTTTGTGAGATAGCTCTTTTCTGACTCGGTTGCTGACTTATATCATTGTGCAATCTTGAGAACAACAAAAAAAAAGGGAGGGTAGTTATATTTCTGGGTATTGAGAGACTAATTTAGACAGATTATTTGGAACCCTATTTCCACCCTAGCTGCCCTGGAATTAAACTTTGTTAGGGTCCCAAAAACATTAATTTAGAAGGCGGCCTGAGCATAAACCTTTTTGATGCTCAAAGAGAAATTATGTACACTGTACACAATGAATTGTTCAAATGGACATACACAAAAGAGAAGTGTCAGAAATATCAACAAGCAGTTTTCACGCTACTGGAAGGAGTACTGAACACATGCTTGTTACAGCATAAGAAGGAAATATTCAGCAGTTGAGAAAGCCTAGCAGGAAAATGGCCTATTTAATTACTGAAATTCAAGCAGCATCTCCTGAACAATTACTTTGTCCATTGATCATAGATTATGCATTGCTTTCATGAATTTCTTAAGCAAAGGGAACAAATGGCAGATTTCTAAAATGCTATCCCTTGTCCAAGATATGTCTCAGCATGACCTGCAAAGGGCATTTTGTGCCAGACTGAAGCTGGAAGGGACCTTAAAGATCATCTAGTTCCTACTCCCTTGCCAAGGGCAGGGACACCTTCCACTAGACCAGGTTGCTCAGGGCCCAATAAAATCTGGCCTTAAGCACTTCCAGGGATGGGGCACCCACAGCTTCTCTGGACATCCTGTTCCAGTGCCTCACCACTCTCACAGTAAAGAATTTCTTCCTAATATCTAATCTAAACCTACTCTCTTTCAGTTTGAAGTCATTCCCCCTTGCCCTGTCACTATGTGCCCTTGTAAATAGTCTCTCTCCATCTTTCTTGTAGGCTCTCTTCAGGTACTGGATGGCCTCAAGTAGGTCATCCCAAAGCCTTTTCCTCTCCAGGCTGAATAGCTCAACTCTCTCAGCCTCTCCCCTCAGGAGAGGTGTTCCATCTCTCTGAACAACCTGGTGACCTCCTCTGGACTCGCTCCAACAGGTCCATGTCCTTCCTGTGCTGGGGACCTCAGAGCTGGATGCAGCACTGCAGATGGTGTCTCACCAAAGAGAAGTAGAGGGGCAGAATCCCCTCCCTGGATCTGCTGGCCAGACTATGTTGAAATGCAAGGTACCACTATGATGGGCTCTAAAGTCTGACTCTCCCATGCAGATTCGGGTATTATGGGCAGTGCACATGACTTGAAATATATGACCAAAAGGAAGTTGTGACTGCATATGAGAACTCTCACTGAAGGCAGAACAGGCACCTGGCATGGATAAAGTCTTAGCCTGTGGCTCCCCAGGACAGAGTATAAAGCTTGGTTCAAGACAAACAGAATGACAAACCTCTCTGTTCTTCACTGCATCATTCCATGTTTTTTGGTTCACCTAGGGTGGAAAAATACCTGTAAGTAAGAAAGAGAAGAAACATATGCTTGAGGCAAGGCTGAACATGTATCAGACCAAATCCTTTACAGCATGCAAACAGAGATTAGCTTTTCACGTTGAAAGCAGTCACCTCTGTTGGGTACTTTGTGTGGATTAGTGTTTGAGAAACTAAGGATGCAGATGATCTGGATTTATTTTATTTATTTTTAGACTGTATCTGGTTTGTATCACCTTGGGGTTTTGCTCATTGATTAGTGAGATTTGCTTAGGGGGAATGAAAAACTGGAATAAGAAGTGATTGCAAGCACAGAACTGCAGACTGTTTGCAGTGTGCGAAAAAGTGCTAAAGTGGAAGAATGGTATTGCTAAGTGAGGACAACAGAAAAGGGATAGAAAAACAAAGAAATTGGCTGAGGGTAGTGTTACTTGGTAGTAGCTGAGAGAGTAAGGGTCTTTTTAATTTAGCAGTTGAGGTAGGACCATGGGTACAACCCATGAGATAGGTCCACTTTGTACATAAATAAGTGTGCAGAGATGATTTATAATAGAATCTGTGTATGCAAAAGCATGTTGGGGCTTCTTTGCAGTTGAGGTCTAACAAAAGCTTTATATGAGATAATTTAACCAATGTTTCCTTCAAGCTGACAGCTGGTTTGCTTTCCCTTGAGGCTATGATACATTACTTTTTTCTCCTCTTGAGTCCTGTCAAAAAAAAGCCAAACCACATAAAACCTAAGTTGCTTGTATTATCACTTGAAGTAAGTTCTTTCCTTTTCATTCTTTTCTTGTCTCCAATGGGAAATTAAAAGCAACACCCTTTCATAGGAATAAAAATAAGACTATGAATCATTAAAATCTTTTAAGGAAGCTGATTTCTTACTTCAACAGTAACTTACGTTTATCTTCTCTGTTGATATAATTTTTAAAGTCTCTGAGAAAGATATAGCTAATCTTTTTCTGAAGCAGTACCAGTCCATGGACATCTGTGTAATGTTAAGTTTATCAACAGTGGTCACAATCGGTGGATTCCTCAAAATAAACACATTTTCTGAGCACTGGAACACAATAAATGACATATAAATGCATCTCATTTCACAGTCCTTTTATGCAGTAAAAAGGACTATCCTTAAGCATCCTCAAAAATACCAAATGAATGAATTCATATATTGCTCGTCAGACAGAAGTACTCCTATTGCATTTCCACTCCTGGTTTTAAAGAACCTTAAAATGTGGTCTAAGCACCTAGAAAGAAGAAGAAACATCAATTGAATAAAAAAAAAGGAAGAAAATGTTTCCTAGTATGTAAAAATAGAAAAGTGTAATCTCTAATGAGATCTTTGGCATTTACCTTTCTTTTTTTTCTTTACACAATTTGAAACATTTTATTTGGACTCTGTAAGGCCTTTAACAGGGTACACCACAGTATCTCTCTCTCTAAATTAGAGAGAGATGGATGGACTGTTCAATGGATGAGGAATTGGTTGGATGGTCACATCCAGAGCGTAGTGGTCAACAGCTCAATGTCCAAATGGACATCAGTGACAAGTGGTGTCCCTCAGCGGTCTGTATTGAGACCAGTAATGTTCAGTATCTTTGTAAGTGGCACAGACAAAGGGATCGAGTGCACTCTCAGCATGTTTGAAGGTGACACCAAGCTGAGTGGTGCAGTGACACACCTGAAGGACAGGATGCCATCCAGAGGGACCTGGACATGCTTGAGAAGTGACCCATGGGAATCTCATGATGTTCAATAAGGTCAAGTACAAGATGCTGCACCTGGGTCAGGGAAAGCCCTGGTATCAACACAGGCTGGGAGATGAACAGACCCAGAGCAGCCCTGCTGAGAAGGACTTGGGAGTGCTGGTGGATGAAAGGCTGCATGTGAGCCAGCATTGTGCACTTGCAGACCCATATCCTGGGCTGCTTAATAAACAACATGACTGCAAGGTCCAGGGAGGTGACTCTCCTCCTCTACTTCATTGTGGTGATACCACACCTGGAGTTCTGCATTCAGTTCTAGGGTCCTCAGCACAGGAAAGTCAAGGATCTCTTGGAGCAAGTCCAGAGGAGGCCACAAAAATTATCAGAAAGCTAGAGATCCTACAAACATAGGCTGAGAGAGTTGGGGTTGCTCAGCCTGGAGAAGGAAAGGCTCTAGGAAGACCTTATTGTTGCCTTTCAGTACTTGAAGGGGACTTTCCAGATAAGTTGTTCAACTGAGTATACATCATGATAAGTGTTTTTTGTTCCTTTCAGTGTAAGCTCAATTAGGTCTCTTAAACCATGGACTAGAATCACAGTCAGTTACCATAGCAGAGCTGGGAGCTCAGATATGGGAGGTGGCTCTATTGTTGAGTGCTTAACAACATATTTCCACTCAAAATAATGACACTCCTTAATTAATCCATCATTGAAAATGCTTGACCTTAATTGTCTGACTTTGCTCTGTGAGAGTATAAGATTACTTAAGGACTCAAATACATCTGAAAAATGCTTTTTAAAGTTGTCCACTGTCGCTCCACTGTTAATTTTTGGTTCTCAGTTCTTAAATTCTTGTGCTGGTAATGTCCTCCCAAGAGGTGTCATACCAAAAGGTACTATTTACGTGTCCAGATTATTTGGTTGTGAAAGTCACAACCAAATGCTACAGTGGTAAGGACAAGAAAGCTTGACAATGTGAACTGCAAGCAAAGTAAGGCTCAAAGCCAAACACCCACTTTGGCATATGCAGAGCAGCATGCCCTCATTTAGCTTTGTATACCAAGCATGACTTTGGGTGTTGCATCTTGTGTCAGATAGAGTCTTTAGAAGGAAGGGTGCATCTTGCATGAGAGCACCTGAGAACTGGAAGGACAGAAACATCCCATGTGGGGAAAGATAATTTCTTCACAGGTGTTCACAGAGTGGGATCCTGAGGGAAAACTTTAGCTTCCATAACAGTTAAAATAACCTATCAGTAATAGAAATTAACTTGCTTTTTGTACTGCCATCTGAACTTACTAACATCTCTCAAGCCACTGCTTTATTCCACTGAAATGTTACTCTCTTGTTTCACCACCAAATTTTATTTTTTTAAAAAGGCTAAAGTTCTCTGGCAAACGACTTTAAACATAAATTCAATTTCTGTTCAAATTCCTTAAGATACTATAAGACCTATTCATTAATGAGCATACAAACCTTTTCAGGGTATATGACTTGGGAATTCTTAAAACATCATCATAAAATTGAGTTACATAGCCAGTAAGGTTTCTGTAAAAACAAAATGCATTATGCTGCTGGTCTGGATTGAATGTGACACTAATTGCAGACACGATTGCTTCTGGCCCATTGCCTCAGGGTGCCATTGTTTTAAAAGTGATCTCAAAAGACAACAGTGGCTTCAGACTAGGGAAACTGGGATTTGAATTCCTGGTAGGAGACTGATTATCCTTTGGAATTCTTATTCTAAAGAGGAATAGAAGATGTCTGTAAGTAATCCTAAAAGGAGACCACAGTTAATAGTGTCTCAACAATCTCAAAAGAAGTTAAAAAAAATAGTTGCAAAAATGTCAGAAATTCTCAGTTATCACAAAAAAGTAAAACTGTCAATGATAGATTTGTTATAGAAACCTGAAACTAGATTCTAGCAAACTGACAGTTTTATATTAAAAATAACTCTCTGTCATCTTTTCTAACTTTTTAATAATCCTTTTAAACTTATACTGAGATTTACAGTCGAGGCTTTCCAACTTTACAGATATCACTCATTATTTATAATACTGTGTTATATGATTGTGTACATCCATATATTTATGTACATGCACATATATGGACAAATATATAGATGTAAGTACAGTCATATGCATTTGTATAAAAACTCACACACAAAGGGTTTCCAAGCACTCTGGGCCTATAAACCACAGTTAACCCTCAGATTTATCAACCACCTGTATTTTATATTTTTAATCAAACCAATCATGAATGTTGCTGCTTAATAAGGAATCATAGACACATTCTAGACTGCTAATCCCTGCCCTTACAAAACAAGAGAGTACTATGGTCTGGGTTTAAAAGTATTGCAGTATGACTGAGCCAGAAATAGGAATTTATTTACAATTACAAGATAATTCAGAAAGTTGGTGTCATTTAGCGACTTGACGAATGGACGAAATTTAGGAAATACGTATTCTATTCTGAGCAAAATTTTGGACAAATCACTTCCTTGTCTTTTATCTGATAACAATTCTGATCCCTTTCACAAAGTGATTTGAAATCTACTAAACACTGAATAAGCATTATTTAGCAATAAATTGGGACGCAGATGCTTTTAAAGACAGAGAGACTATACTGCATAACAGAGACAATAACCATGCCTCCTTTTTCCTTTTCCAAGACTTCCTATTCAAACACGTCTGTGGTTTCCCCTCAAAAGTTCAGAAAAAAGGATTCTAAATTTGCCAGATCAAGTTTTATGAGTTGCACACATTTAGAATTAAGTAAATTAAGTATGTTCTAAAAAGGGTTTTTAGCACCAGCATTCAAGATGAATTGCCAAACTTCCCTCTATAATGTTGACTGTAACTGAATAATTCTTGAGAACTAGAAATGCATAACTAACTTGGGACAATAAGCCTCATGTAATTATGAAAAAAATCCCCTATTTTAAAGAAAAATTTGGTGTGCTAAAATATTTTGAAATAGAAATATTTTTTAAAATTCTTTGAAAAGCAGTTGTAAAATTGTTGTATTTCTGAATAGCATGTTTTCCTCCTTATACCAGGCCAGAAGTATTTTAAAGATGATGACATTCTGTTCTCAAAAGTTTATCCAAGCACATTTTGACAACAATTTAGTTCAAGACCTTTCAACTAAAAACAATGGACAGAGATATTTCAAGCTTCTCAGTATAAATATGTGGGATCTGGACAGTAATTGTTGACTATTGTGGACATTGTTATTTTCACTCTTCCAGGAAATTATAGATACTCACCTTCAAAAATGAAAAGGTCAATAAATGGACAGTAATTCTAACGCCAAACTGAATGGCCATATTACTATTAGACAAAAAAAGTAGTTCTAATTTTGCTATGTGTGATATAATATTTACTTACAAGATATCCTAAAAATAAATCTAAAATTTCAAACACTAAAGAGTAACTTAAATTTCGTATGCAGGACCCATAACAAATCAATCTAATAACAATTGATCATCAATAAAAACGAAGGGAAAAAAGTTCAAATGTGCAAAAGGCAATATGGCTGGCAGTCACTGAGATCTGAGATGTGCATTTTCATCCTTCTCCTTACAAATTCTCACCTAAACGAAAGTACACTAAAGGCAGGATAAAAGCACTGAGAGAAAGGATCGTTAATATAAAATAGCTGTTCTGGGTGAGAGCAAAGGTCCATCTGACCAGTTTTTGGCAGTGACTGCTAAAGGAAGCTGAGGGATCCACCGTAAGAAAGCAAGTATAGTTCTACTAGCATTGTCCCACTTTCCAAGAATAAGTCACTTAGGGATGCTAAAGACTGTATACACAGTTCTTCATTTAACAGCCTTCTATGCAGCCTTCATCCAAATGGGTCTGATTTCCCTTTGATATTCTTGGCATGCAACAGACAATATACTATAAAAATAAGTTCCAGAGCATAGATACACTCTCCGTGAAAAGGTATTATCTTCTGTTTACTCTACAAGCTTTGGCTGGTATATTTATTGTCTACTCCTAGTCCTTGTTACGAGAACTTGGCAATAATTATTTCATGAGTTGTATGGAGCAGGTGAACAAGAACTTAAAGACCTTCCCCATATTCTCCTTAGGAATCTCTTTTTGAAGACATGGAGTCCAATGCTGCTTGACTGAGCTTAGACTGCGTTCCTGAGGAGTGTGCCACCACGCAGTGAAATGCATGGGAGCAACACCAGCATGTTCTGTGAAAGGTTACGTGGCCTCCTCAGTTATGTACTACCTGTCTTTTCCTGCCTGGGATCCTAAAGCAATGCTCAATGAATAAGTACACCATCTTCCACTCTTGTTTAAGAAAGCCTTTGAGAGTCATTTTGACATACTAGAAACTGCAGTTTTGTGCCTCTTGTCTATTATGACCTCATTTTCTCAGTACCCTTGGCAATATATGAAAATTACAATAATAATAAATATGCTCTCCTCAAAAGTCTTCCAAAATGCTGCTTTTTCAGCCTGATCTCGGTATTCGACTGCTTCCAGTTGACACCTCAATGGTCTTTTTTCTAAAAGATAACCTTTTTGTATTGCTCTTCCTTTCACCTTGCCAAGTCTTTAATATCTGGAATGTAAAGTTCATAATAAGATCAGTGCTTTCTGTAAACTGCTTGTGATATGAGAAAAATCAACATCAGTGTGTCCTTATTTTTCTTCTAAAATACTTCATTACTGTTGTGGTCCTTCCAACTGAGTTTTTCTAAACAAATTCATTAACTTTTACAAGTTAATTCTATTTCAAAGCCTTCAAAATCAAAGTAAAAGAAAGCATATAAGTTGGAGTTTGAGTGATTAGTGTCTGGGATTCTCATCTACTGGTGTAGTCCTTAGCAATCTTGCATTTTCCACTGACTAACAGAGACAGGATAGGAGAAAATTATTCAACTTTTTCTTTTCTTTCTTTCCTTTCCTTTTTTTTTTTTTTTTAAGAAATGCTGAAATAAGTATTTTTCTCTCAAATACAAATTTACAGCTAGTCTGCTCCTGAACTGCACATACCTCTATTTGTGTGGTTGCACATTTGAATCATAAATTAACCTGTTTGTGCAGAGGCTGCTGGCTGGTGCTATTTGAATTTGATCCTCCAGAGGAACATTATTAAAAGTGTAGGTGAAGACACATTAACATTGATTTTCATTCAGTTTTGCTGAGACATACACTGGTAATTAACATCCATTTATCAACTCTGGCACCTATCACAGGAGTTCAGAAGCAAAATTAAAAAAAAATATTTTGGGTATTTTAAAGTCAGCGTGAAAGGGGTATTTTTGGTCTTTCTTTTTACCACAAGACTGTAGGATTTAAGTTTCTTTTTAATAACTTGTCAAACATCTCAAAGCCATTTAAGGCCTTAAAAATATTACAAAACCTCACAGATTCTACGTAATTAACATATAATCGTGCCTGTAATAAAACCCCTTTAAAATAGTATTTATAATACTGGAGAAAAAACTTGTGAATATACATATATATAATATGTAAGAATGGGTTCTTGCATATTTTAGCATTATGCTTGCCATCTTTTAGGTACTGGTCCTCTGTCATTTCAGCCTGACCGTCTTGTAACTTTCCAAGAATTTTATTCCTCCAGATGTCATCAGACACTTCATAAGTGCTGTCTTCCATCTTCCCTGGGCAAGTGGAAAGAAGCTATGGGTTAATTTGCTAAAATGCCCAATGTCTGAGGGACACAGATATAATCTGAAGAGAGAAAATACTTCTTCCTAGGTTTTATTTCCCCTGTGTATTTAAATACAAAGGGAAAATAAAATCTAATTTTTTTTCCTATTCATGTGTTAATTATTGACAAATTAAATGTAAATATTATAAATATATTAAGTTTAACTCAGTTCAATGATCTTAGAGGTCTTTTCAAACCTTAATGATTCTATGATTTTAGGTGGCAGAGCTGCTTTAAGTTGTGAGTGAAAAATACTTTCTCATTCTTCCCTAAGTTTGTTCTGTAACTGAAGGGAAGAGACAAAAAAAGTGTATCTAGTTGTCACATATTATATCTGAGAGCCAAATAAATGAACAAAAAGCTCAGGGTAACTGAAGCATTTTCTTTCCATTTCAATCTTCAAACTTCAGACTCTAAAATAGTGATAGATTAACTTCTAGACATGATATGTCACTTTAAAATATAAATGCATTTTTCCAAAGTATAAGAAAATGAAATATTTAAACAAATGGTCACCAAAAAACCAAAAATCCAGCTTATCTGATATAGTAAGAAAATCTAAAAACAACATTGCACATAGAGTTGTGCCAGTTTGGACAAATTTGGAGGAAAATATCCTCTGATAAAAGGCAGGTAACAACCACCCCTCCCCCACCAGGTTCGGGAAAAAAGAAATTTTCCTCGGAGGAAAGTGAAAGAGATTAAAAAACTATTTATTTAACAAACACACAGGAAAAGGATAATAATGCTAAATAATAAAACCTCTCACTGTGGAAAGAAACCTGGGAAGATTTCAGAGTCCTTCTGTGGGTGTGGTCTCTCTCCTCCTCCTCAGGTTTGGGTCGGTGTGGGCCCACCTCCGGGGCCTCTGTGGAAAATTCTCCCGATGTGTTCTGATGTTGAAACAGTCCAGAAGAGACGAAGGGAAAAACCGAAGTCCCAAGAAAACAAAGTTCAACTCTCTCTCTACCTCCAGAGAAAAGGAGCCGAAAGCTGGCTGAAAGCAAGCAGGGTGCTTCCTCCACTCTTGCTGCTGCAGAAGCAGAACGCAAAGGAGTGTGTGTGTCCGTGTCCTTGAACAACTGTTTTGAAAAGTTCGGTCGGTTTTTTCTCTCCTCCCTCTCAGGCTCAGTTCAAAGGCACAGAAAGGGACAAAATTAATTTCTGGGCATAGAACAGCAATAGGGGGATACACATCATAAAGTCACCCCAAAACAGAGTGAAACTGTAGTTTTACATTTACAGGGTTCAAGGATCTTTAGGTGAAGTGTCTCCTTTGGAGGCTATTTTTTAAGTAAGGGACCAAGAAAAAACTTGAAAGACTCTAAACAAGTTGCTCAGCTGGAGAGAGATATGAAGGAACCGGGCTCAGAGAAAATACCTAGAATACTGGTTCATAGATCTGTAAGGTGAATGCAAAAAATAAAGGATGGCAGTTGGATGACCATGCAACTTCGAACAGTGGGCTCCTACAGAGAGAGGTTTTAGGGGCCTCACAGCTCTAGGACACAATAAATATGTTTTGATTTGAAAGTAACTACCTGAAATAATACAAATCAGTTTCTTGCTGTTGAGAAGGATAGTATGCATTCTGACTGCCTGTAAAAGTTTGACTTGCTGGTGGCCCACAGGTTTGGTATAGGCCCTTGGTCAGCTTTACCAAGTGAGTTTTCACCTGTCTGTCTTTATACATATACATATATATGTAAGTATTTATATATATATGGTAATCCACTATTACTTTATTAAACATGCCATGAGAACACAAACTGACCAAACACTGGCTCCACAAAACTAATACAATGCAAACAGCAACACAATAACATGTGAAACCATTGATTTTTAATAATTATCAAATTGATGCTAGCTAACCTAGAGAGCATACAAGAAATTGCAAACAAGGATAGACATGAGAGAGAAACATTACTCACAGGAAAAATGGAAGGCCAAAGCCCAGCTGAAGTTAAAATTGCCTAGTGACACGAGGAGGAACAAGAAGAAATTCTGTCAGTTTGCTCACAGAAAAAGGTTCAGAGCAAAAGGTTCAGAGGAAATGTGGCACTGTTGACAAAAGGGAGGAGACAGCCCACTGATGGATGACACAGATAAAGCTGAAGTACTTGAGGCCTTCCCCACCTCCCTACTACAGTCCTTACAGGAAAAGCCTGAGACCAGATCGCTGCATCAAGCCAGTCAAGCTTGGGAAGAAGAGCAGTCAAGAGTGGAATTGTTGCAGGCTAGGGGCTACTTGAAGGATCCTGATCTACTAAAAGCCCTGGACCTGGATAAGATTAATCTGAAACTGCTGAAGTGCACAGCTGAGGTAATTGTAAGGCTGCTACTTACCTGTGGCTAAAAAAATTGAGGCAATCTGGAAAAGTCCCTTACAAATGAAAAAAATAAAAATATTATGTCAAGCTTTACAAATGGTAGGAGGAACCAGCTGGGAGTTACAGGCTAGTCAGATTCATCTCAGCCTCAGGAAACAGATTCTTAGAGGGTTTTTCTAAACAGTTGTGCTGGGTGTGGCTTGGATAGAGTTAGGGTTTTTTTCAGAGGAGCTGGTATGGGGCGGTGATTTGGATTTGTGACCAAAACAGTGTTGATAATACAGGGATGTTTTTGTTACTGATGCTGAGCAGTGCTTGTACAGCATCCAGGTATTTTCTGTGACTCTCCCCACCAGTGAGGAGGCTGGGGGTACACAAGAAGTTGAGAGGGGACACAGCCAGGACAGCTGATCCAAATTGACCAAATGGACATCCCACACCATATGGTGTCATGTTCAGCATCTATAAATGGGAAGATGGGGGAGAGGTTGGTGAGGGGGCTCCTGCTCAGGGACTGACTGGGCATTGATCAGTTGGGGGTGAGCAACTGTTTTCACTTGCATGACTTGTCTTTCTTGGGTTTTATTTTCTCTCTTTGTTATTTTTTCCTTTTCCTTACTATTATTGTTGTTGTTTTTATTGTTATTAAACTGTCTTCATCTCAATCCACATGTTTTCTCATTTTTACTGTTCTTATTCTCTTCCCCTTCCTGCAGTGGGCAGAATGAGTGAACAGCTGCATGGTGCTCAGTTGCTGGCTGGAGTTAAACATTGAAGGGCAAGTAAGTAACAAAGGTTTACTAAGGACTGATCATGCTTATTATCTCAATTGTCTTCAATGATAAAATGACTAGCGATGTGAATGAAGGGATAATAGTGGATGTAACACACCTTAACTTTGCTGAGGCTTGGAAATCTCTCAGAGCACTCTAACCTGAAAGTTAAAGAAGAACGGGTTGTATGAATGCACTTCTAGGTAGGCTTAATATTGGCTGGACTTCAGTGCTCAGAGGGTAGGAATCAGGCATGTGATGTCCAGTGAACCTGGTAATGTGCACAAGACCTAGTGGGGTGACAATGGCTCCACAACTGTTTGGTATCTTTGTCAACAACCTCAATGATGAGACAAGAATTCTCAGTAAATCTATAGAAGATATTAAATTTGATTCATGCAATAAATATCAAAGCTTCAATTGATCTTAAAATGCTGGAGCACTCGGCCAAAAAGGATGCCCATGCAGCTCGCATATGAGAAGTTCAAAGTTGTTTCCAGAGTGGAATAATTTAATACAGCTGTGAGATGACCAAGTTGCCATGGAGGTGTAGTAAATCCCTGCCTGAATCTAAGGCCCCAGTGTGTTCTCACCACATAGGAGGCAAACTACATGCTGGGTTAAGTTAGGAGAATTTTTGCTACTAGATCAAAGGAACTTATTCACTTCTACTGCATGCTATCGTATCTCAACTATTGTATCCGGCTTTTGGTACCCCATTCAAGGCTGATGTGGAGGAACTGGAAAAGCTCTATCAGAAAGGATGTCTTCTATGAAGACCAGCTGAGAGAGCTGGGCTTGTTCTTCAATGTGGAGAAGAGGAGACCTTCAGGGAGATCTCATTGTGGCCTTCCAGTACCTTAAGAGGGCTTATAAGAAAGGAGGGAGAGGGGGGACTTTTTATACAGGCAGATAGTGACAGGATAAAGGGGAATGGCTTTAAACTGAAAGATACCAGGTTTAAATTAGATGTTAGGAAGAAATTCTTTACTCAGAGGGTGGTGAGGCACTGGAAAAGGTTGCCCGGAGGACTTGTGGATGTCCCATTCCTGGCAGTGCTTGAGGCCAGGTCAGATGGGGCCCTGAGCAACCCGGTCTAGAGGATGGCATCCCTGACCACAGCAGGGTGGTTGGAACTAAATGATTTTTAAGGTCCTTTGCAACCCAAACCATCCTATGATTCATTCTATACCTGAACTTGCTGACAGGTAAGAACCACAAACTACAGCTTGGGCATTATAATACATAATACATCCAGACGGGCATTATAATACATTTTTCAGCACTGGAATGCTGGAAAATGGTAGTTCAGCACAGCATTAAGATTACACAGAGGAGTTGTGGATTCTCTTCTCATGAAGGTTTTTAGGATATGATACTCTTGCTTTTAGTAGGCAGTTGGATGAAATAATCTAAAGATCCTTCCAATGATTCCCTTGTTTTGATTCTAATTTCCTGCTTCCTAATGCACTGGAATTTTATACTGTTTCCATGTTCTTAAGCATGAAGAAAATGTACTTTGATTTATATCTGTTCAGGCAGTGTTGTAGTCTGGGATGTCAGAGGTCTACATTTATTTTTGAAGAAACAGGAAAAAGTGATGAAGAAGTTAGACCTGATTTGCTATTTATCTCAGTAAGGTGGTGTGTATTACTGCTAGAAAGACTCTGACATGAATTTGGGTAAAAAACTAGCTTTTTGTGTCTTTGCTTTCTTCAGTTCAGGGATCAGGATCATCTTGGCACAACTATCTAGTAACCAAAAGAGCTATGGATGTTCTCATCGGTTAGATCTCAGTAAGTAGAAACTGTCAAATAGTAGACTGCAGAGAAGCGTTCTATATTACCAGCCACTACAAGAACACTTTGAGTTATAAATATCCATAAGCTTTAATGGAGAAGAGAACTGTGCCTGTCAGCAGAAAAAAAATACTATCAACCTGTGATGCCCTACACAAATAATGTCAAACTTGGGGCACGATGCCGATTAAGGTGCACTTTAAGCCATCTACTAAATAGAGTATTAACTGGAAACTGGATTTCGCCATCAATGAAACATAATTTAATATATCTGAAGGCCAGTATTGGTTCACCTATCTCAGCTGCAATTGCAGTGAATGAAAAAAGTCTTTCTGACTGTAAGAAAGTACTCTCTTTTATATTACTGATCTCAACAGTGAGTTTTGATCCTGATTGTGTTCCATGGCAGCCTCTTGAAAGGAAAATATTTTTAGCCTTGAACACAAGAATACTCCCCGCTTCTCTGAGTATAATACTACTCAGTGGAGGATAAGCAATACTTTCATAACTTGCTACCTTAGAGTAGAAAAGGATGTATTTAATTTGACATGAACATCTGATAGAAAATGTTAATCTGGGATTATCTACCAGGTAGATAATCCGGGTTTACGATATTACTCTGTAATCTAATCTAATTTCTGATGTTATTTTGCCATTTGGCCTTTAGCAAGGTATTGGCCTTGCTCACCTATTAACATAGGTTTACCCTACCTTAGCACTGTAAATAGGCTAACAAGGCCTACTTACTTTTTATAACACCTTGAGAACTATAGAAACCAAAAATGCAAAGTATTTTAACAGGGCAGAAAAGATAAAAGGCAGTGTGAAGACAATCTTTGAAAATTCACTCTAAGATTTTTAATGATTTCCATGACTGTTCCTGATAGAGAGTTCCTTTGATTGTAAGCACTTTCACTTCTGGCTTATATGTTCACCCTTGACTCAGACATTCAAAGACTCCCCAAAATTTGAGGCCTAAAGACAGAAATGAAAGAACAAAATGAAGGGCACATGACTTAGAGGAA
Source organism: Dicrurus megarhynchus (assembly GCA_013399195.1). Taxonomy (NCBI): domain Eukaryota; kingdom Metazoa; phylum Chordata; class Aves; order Passeriformes; family Dicruridae; genus Dicrurus; species Dicrurus megarhynchus. Next base: position 978,787 of record VXAD01002580.1, read on the forward strand.
TGCAAGGACAAAGTTAAGAAACTGCAGAGAAAATTGCCAGTAATGAGAGTGGAGTTATGCAGAGTTTGGAAGTCAGGAATGAGGATAATGAGAGGTTAATGAATAGATCATAATAGAGGTTGTCCATAATGTAGATGATTACTAGACCAGCATTTTGGATGAAATTAATAAAGGAAAAACAAGGAAGGCCAGTGATGGAACACACAACTGAAGAAACTGAAGATCAAGTTTAGACCATATTTGCATTTAAGGGAATAAAAGGAATTAGAGACAATTTTAAAAAGAAAACTATGTGGTGAGAGAAAAGGGAAAATTTCTGTATTACAAAAAATTGAAGAAAAATGAATAGAGAGCTTGGAAGAATGCACGAGTCAAGAGTACAGCTGAAGAGAGATAGATTGTCCTATTGCCACTAGGCTCTTATGCTCTAACCAACTATGTACTGCCGTACTGCCTCTTGATTACATCCTGAAGAAATTCAATGCTTACATAAGTAAAACTGGTTCAATATTTGGAGAATACTTACATAAATGCTTCAGATGGCATTCCAGATCTATGCCTACAGATTAGCTTCCCAGTTGTCTCACCAAACTCTGATCATATTTTATATAACATATTAAACAATACAAAATAAATATAGTAAACATTCTATATTTAATGCATGCATTATATAAGTTAATAACATATAATATATGAAATCATATACAAACAAATATATATATACACACACATAACAAATTCTTAAATACATTGAGTTATGTTAGTTCTAAATTAATACCACATAGATGAAAAAAAAGTATGTTGGAAAGTTTTTTACAGCATATCAGGATGAAAATGTATCAAATGCAGCCTTTGAGATCTTTGTACAACAGGTGAGGTGTGGCAGTTGAGGTGGCATCAGTTACGTAGGGTGTATGATAACATGGTTGTAATAGAAAAGGGATATGGACATGAAAAGATCCTGGAGTATCTGGCTTTATGTGGCAAGGTTTGGGTAGCAGGGTGGCTACAGGGTGGCTTCTGGGAGAAGCTGCCAGAAGCTTCCCCCATGTCCAAAGAGCCAACGCCAGCTGTCTCCAAGACAGACCCACCCCATTGGCCAAGGCCAAGCCCACCGGTGGCAGTGGCAGCACCTCTGGGATAACATAGGTAAGAAGTGGGGAAAAACTGCTACACAACAGCAACCAGAGAGAGGAGAAGGAATATGTAAGAGAAATAATCCTGCAGACACCAAGGTCAGTGCAGAGATTCCCCTGTAGCCCATGGTGCAGCCCATGGTGGGGGAGCTGTTCCCCTGCAGCCCATGGAAAGCCATGGTGGATCAGAGATCCACCTGCAGTCTGTGGAGAACCCCATGCTGGAGCAGGTGGATGCCTGAAAGACAACTGTGACCCCATGGTCACAGAACTCAGACTGGAGCAGGTTTGCTGTCAGGATTTGTGACCCCCTGGAGGACCTATGCTGGAGCAGTTTGTTCCTGAAGTACTGAACCCTGTGGAAGGCACACATGCTGGAACCGTTTGTGAAGACCTACAACCCATGGGAAGGACTTACCTTGGAGGACTGTTTCCTGTAGCAGGGACCCCACACTGCAGCAGAGGGAGAGTGCAAGAAGGAAGCAGCAGCACGGACAACACGTAATGAACTGGGCCACAACCCCCATTCCCCTACACCGCTTGGGAGAAGTAGAGAAATCTGAGTGAAGCTGAGCCCAGGAAGAAGAGTGATGGAAGGGGAAGGTGCCTTTAGATTTGGTCTTATTCCTCATTATCCTACTTCATTGTTAATTGTTGATAAACTAAATTAATTTCTCCAAGTCAAGTCTGTTTTGCCTATTACAGTGATCTCCCTATCCTTATCTCACTAAAAGTCACAAGACTTTTATTGTATTTTCTTCTCCCCAGTCCACAGTCCAATTGAGAGGCTTGGTGGGCCTGTAGCAGATAGACAAGGTCAACCCACCAGAGATACCAAGGTGTTTTCTTATCTATTGTGAGTGAAAATAGGATGTGACTTTTGGGTTTGTTTTAAGTTATCCCTTGAACTGTTTTTCTCCTTTGCATTCTGTTGGTTATAAAAGAAGACCAATTCAGCTCCAGGCTTTCAATGCTCTTTCCTTACTCCAACACATCGATCGTCTTCCTAGGGATAAACACAGTGTGCACAAGGGTAGGTAACAGCAGAGACCATTATTGGCACTCTCTCAGGGTTTTACATAAGAACACAGGAATCCTCTTACTAAAACAGGTTGTCTAGGTCCACCATTCATATTCTGAGGGCTAGCAACAAGCTTCCCACAGGAAGATGTGTGATGCAAACCATGGGAACAATGCTTCATTAAATGGCTCATCCCTATTCTTTAAATCTGTGATTTGCTTAAGGCCTGAAATGTGAATTTTGATCTCCCTTTCAAAAATTCAATTGTTGTTAGTAAATATTCTGATACTAGATTTTTCTTTTCCTGCTAGGCATATAAACATCTAGCTACTACCTAAAACTTGCTCGACTATAACCTTCAACAACATTCTGTGACATTGATGAAAATTAAAGGCTTATTACAGAGTGAATGTTTTGTTTTAGCAGTATGAAATTTGCCTCCTTTTGAATTCATTGAATATTTCTGTTCTTGTGCTAGAAAACAAAAAATACAGTCACAAAGGGCTTCATGGATATTGGGAGGAATTCCTGCATTTGGAGCTGACTTGGAGATGAATGGTAGTAAAAAAAAAAGTTACAGGCTTTTCTACAGTTATCTATTTTCCCATTTAACTTCCAGTAACAAAGAGAAAAGGAGTACAAATTATACTGTACCACAACAGAATGATCAGTGACAAATGTCTGTCAGTAAGATTACCATTGCAGATAGAATATGTAAACATACGTTTCAAAACCAATTTTTCCTTATGCATTCTGTCTCATCACAAAGATGCCAACTGGATAGACTTACTTTGCACATAAGATGAGCATATTTAATAAAATGAGAGTGAAGGAATGATAACATTTTATTATCTTGTTTTAGAACACTTTCTTCGGTCCATTTTTCTGTGGAAATAGATTAAGCACAGTTAATCAAGCTCTGTCACTGGGTTCCAGTGGTGACTTTGTACACTACAAAATAGAAAGGACAAATGTAGCACAAAAGAAGGCACATATGGAGTTGCTTGTGGCTTCTTACAGACTTCAAGCAAAGAAGAGATTTTTATAGACTTTTAATACAGAGAAACTCAAAATCACACTATTATGTCTCTTCAGTTGTTTCTGAAAGCAAATAAAAATATTACTGTGCACATGATGTGGCAAGTCCTTCAGCAAGGAGGGGCTCCCTATCACAAGAATCAGTACCATGGCATCACTTGAATGAGATTATATTTTCCTGTTTTCTATTATCTTTAATTCTTTGTTGTACTGTAGAACTAATTTAGGTTCATAATTTCCTTCATGTTCAACTATTAGAGCATTCTTGTTAGTTTGCATACTGCCCTTGCAAAGCTGTACCAGCACAATGAATAAACCTCACTGCAATAAGTCATAAATTTGAAGACTGTTACTGATGGAAATACAACTTTTCTGTTAGAAGTTTAGCATATTTATTAATTACCCGGAAAACAATTACATGCTGTAGATGTGGAACCTCATGAGGCTGGATCTACAGAAAGATTTTTAGAGAAAGCTGTCCCTTAGTAGTAGAATAGGTAACCTGGTTAAGTTAATTTTCTAGATTTCCTCAGTGGACCATGGAAAGACCTAAAATGGGACAAATCATTCTTTAGAGGTGCCTACAAAAGCAGTTTGAGAAGAGGGAGGTACTTCTCTCTGGAAATGTTGCTTTGTGTCTACTAAGAAGGAATCTACTCTAGACTAGACTAGCGGCCAAACTTCTTTAAAAGTTAAAAAAAAGCCTACAGGTTTTCTTTCATCTGAATCAAACCCTAGGTGACTAACTGAACAGACTTGTTTGAAGAATGTTAAACAGAATTCAGAAGTCCTTATGCACTGAATTATTCTCCAAATCGCTATTTTCTCCACAGTATTTTGGTAATATATTTTTCCTATGACATATAGTACAGCTGAAAAATATGGGATTTTCTGGTTTGTCTCATCTAATCTGTTTCTTTCAAGTATTTTCTTTGAATCTGATATTTCACTTTTCTTAACCTACTTTTCTTATTCGAGTTAATACAATGCTCTGAATCTTGACATCTCTGAATAGTTTAACTGAAGTTGGAATGCTCCCATTTCTTCTGCAAAGTTCATACTTAGACGTGTATGGGCCGGCATCTTTAACACCACTCATTGTGTAACTAATTGCGTTGGCCCTTATTGTGAATTTCCTGATTTTCTTCTGGTATAAATTCACTCATTGTAACAGTGCACAGAAGTGCAAGTTCACTGCTGTTAATGGAAGTCTGTGCTGTTCACAAAAACAGGATCAATAATATGTGAGTTCTGAATATTCTATAGTATGAAGTGTTATAGTAAACACGTGATTTCAATATGACAGGATTTATCACTCTTAAACCCAGGTGATTATTTTTCCTGATTAGCAAGTTGAAAATTCTTTTTTATTTAGAATTTAAGAGTTGTCTTATTACTCTTTCTTTTGGCAGTCTGTTTCAGTGAAATGTATTAAAAGTAAAAATTAAATAAATCTACATTAGCTCAAAATGAATCTACAGAATATCAAGGCTATCTACAGAATAGCAAGGCTAGACAGAGAGGACATTCTTTATGTTCTGGTACAAGGTGAAGAACCTCCTGTGCTTAAACGACCTGGAAAGAGCTTATGCAATTTTATATGGATGATTAATTTTTTTTTTTTCTTAGAAAAGCCTCCCTTTTTTATGAGGGCAAACAATTCCTATTGATTACAGTATTACCTAATGGTGAGGAAGAAGCTTGCCTCCCTGCTGCTGACTTCATCGAGAAGTCAATCATGACTGCTACAGCTGAATCTGGAGGAAAACTATGAAGCATTTTACTGATTGAAAAATGGAAACTGGGGGAAAAGGATTATGTCTTACTTGGGACCAGGAAGCAAGTAGTAGTGAATCTTTATTTAGGAAATGTCCCGTTTCCTAGTATTTCCTCACTTGGCACAATCTATTCAAATTCCAGCTTTCAGATGCAATATTCTGGGTGTCAGGACATGCACTGTTTAGAGATGGGGCCAGCTGTTGCAGAAAAAAAGAGTGCTACCATAAACAAGCAACACATCTCAGTTGTACACAGACTTTCTGTGTGATTTACTGTCTTTAAGTTTGTCACTTACTGGTCTCTAAACACTAGTCAATGAGCTTAATGACTGGTAAAAAATGAGATGAAACTGCTTAAGAAAAGGCAGGTCAAGCATGAACACAGCTGGATGAGTTTGAGTCATTGTCAGCTATCCAAGTATTTGTTATCAGGTTGCAGCTTTCTTGAGCATAATGGCAGGAACAAGCCAAAAGGAAAAACAGAAGAGGTCAAAGAGCTACTTGAGAGATGAATTTAGGGCATTCAATTCACTTTCTAGGTTTTAATGAAACTTATATTTCATTAGAATATTTCACAACTATCTGAATGAGATGTAATTCCATTTGAAACACATGAAATACTGTTAGTCTTTGAAGCAGGCTTTGAATAATAGAATCACAGGCCTGAGAAGAACCTCAGGATGACACCTCTTCCATATCGCAGCTCTAAACCAAACTCAGCTATGCTTATACCCATCTGACTGATGTTCTAAAAATCTCCAGAGATTGAGTCTTTACAATCTCCCATGCCATTATCTTCCTAGTTCTCTCTATCCTTAGCACTGGAATTTGCTTCCTAACACCTAACTTTGCTGCCACTCGAATCCATTATTTTTCAGCCTCATCTACTGATGATACAGACAACAAATTGCTCCTTTCCTCTTTGTGTCAGCTTTTCATGTATTTGGGGTCTATTGTCATACCTCGCCTTTAATTATGTACTGAGAACCTTTAGGCTTCAAGAGAAACATAAGTGACCAGCTGTAAAGGCAGCTGTTTATGTAAAAGAAACAATAGAGTGATCAAGAAAACAAGAGTCTTGGTCAAGTGGTTACCCTAACTGATTAGCTGCTTCACTGGTTAGCCAGCCAGTCTGTCCTTGGAAGGTCCAGGATCATGAACACTGCTTTGTAGTTCTCTTCTTCATCCAATATTAATGAATCTGAATTCTTTAGCCAATTTTTCTTTATTTATAAGGCCTACTGTTTGGGAAAGAGGCTGTGTTAACTGTGAAATATTACTCTGTTAGGCAACATTTGTCACCATAGCTAAATTTACAGCTATGTGGAAGCCAGACTAATCTACTCAAAGAATCTAAGCAAAAATGAAAAAAAGAGTACATATTCATTTTCCCACTTACATCCTACCTTACACTGACAGCCTCTACATTACTTTCTCAATTAATTTTATTGCAAATCTGTTAAATATCTGAGTCTCTTTTGCTTAAGTCAGGAGCTTATGATAGTTAGTCTAAGGTTTAGGCCTGTAATCCCCCTTCTTACTGGCTGTATGACCTTCTTGCAGGCTGGTACACTAAGCTGGCACATTTCAGTATCTCATGCATTCATTTTCATAATAAAGTAGAAAGAGGTTCTCCCTGTCCTTTTTAAAAGTGTTTTGAAGTCACTACAGCACCTACTTGCTGTATTTAAGAGAATGCTTTTGTGGTTTTGTCCTTCTTTATCATGTTTTATTGCTTGACAAAAATGCTGTGGGCAAAATATTTAGGCCACTATTTTTACCTTGGATATCAGGTTTTTTACCAACCCTGCTGTATCCACAACCCTCCCACTACCCCAGGGTAAGAGTACTGACTAACCTGCCTTTGAACAGTCTTGAAAGGAGCTTGTTGCTTGGACTTGCAAGACTAAGTGGACTTGGTGGTCTAGGCACCTTGTATAGTGCCTGTTCTTCACCCTCCAATAATTTCTTACAAAATACTTAAACAGCATGCCAAGTGTCATATAAATACTGCAAACAACTGATGGTAGTACTATATTACCACAAGTTTAATAGTTTTGTGGCTATCGACATCATTCTGACAGAATTTTACTAGCAAATGTACCTTAAAAAGTTGTTTAGAATTTTTAAAAACATTTTATTTTTAATGAAACATTCAGAGAAAATGTTTCAGCCCATCAAGCTAAACTATCAGGACTGGAAGCCCAACAAGGATTTTGCTGATTCCACTCAGCAAACATACTGTTGTCAATGTCTGACGTAGACGTGGTATTAAAAAATATGTTAAAGCTGCATGAGAGCCTTGTTGGGTCTGAGAGAGGCCAGTGAGGGTGACATTGAAGAGAAAGTGTGTTACTGATCACCTGGTCAATGTGGTGAAGTGGATAAAGTCTACTTGAAACATTCAAGGAAGTCTTTCGATCCTATGATGCCTATATATGGTTCTGATAGGAACTTTAACACCTGTTGGAAGGACACTGTGGTGAGAAGCAAGCTATGAAGGAGGCTTCTGGATTGTATCTGAGGTAAACTCATGATACAGGCACTGGAAGGGCCAACCAGATGATTATGCCAGGTGAATGCTAGGTGACTCTAGCATTCACCTGGCATAATAGCTAGCAATAACCCTTTGGGAATATGATAATCAATAGAAACCTTTGCTGTAATGACCACAAAATAGTGGAGTTCCAAATCCTGAGGAGGAGGCAGGGGAAGGCAAGCAGTGCAGTGCTGAGCCTGCACTTTAGGAGAGCAGAGTTCAGTTTATCTGAGGAGTTGAAGGGGGGGATTCCATGGGAGGCAGCTCTGACAAGCAAATGAGTTCAGGGAATCTAGCAAGTCTGTTAGGACATCACCCTTCAAGCCTATGAATAGTTCATGCTGATGCTCAGGAAGTCAAGTATGTTTATCAACAGACCAACTCAAGATAGAGATCCACCATAACAGGCAGCATAAAGGAGATGGAAGCAAGAACAGGCTTCAAAGGAGGAATTTCTGAAACATTGCATTAGTATGTAGTGATGGTGTCAGGGAAACCAAAGCTCAGATGGAATCGAAACTTTCCAGGGACATCAAGGCAACAAGAAGCACTTGAACATTACTAATAAAAGACTGAAAAAGGAAAATGCTTGTACTGATTGCTGAATGAAAAGGGTGATTCAGCAACGGTGGACACTGGTAAGGCTGAAGTGCTCAGGGCCTTGTTCTTTGAGGCCTGTGTGCTTAATGAGAGAGAAGAGAGGGAATATCAGCAGTGGATAAGGATCAAGTCGGACACTAGTTAGGAGAACTCAACTCATAAATGCTCATGGATCTGACAAGCTGTATCAAAACTTTATAAAGGTTCCAAAAGGACAACCCAGAGAACTACAGGCTGCTCAGCCTTACTTCAATCCCCGGGAAATAGCCAGAGCAAATACTTTAGGAACATATTTCTGAAGCAGAGTAACAATGTGATGGACAGTACTTTCATCAAGTTTTCAGATGAAACTCATATGGAGGTTGCAATTGAAGGACTTGAGGGGCAGGCTGCCATTTGGAGGAACCTATGGGATGAATGGACAACAGGTTCAGGGAACAAAAGCCCTTCAAGGAGAGATGGAAGGAAATAGAATTTTCCAGTCTGAAGAAGAGACAGTTTTGAAGAGACAGCAGCCTTCCAGTACCTAGGAGGAGGTTATGAAAAGGAAGAGGCATGTTTTCCAGTGATACATGTCATAGGATGAAACAATAGACATGAATGAGAAAAAGAATGTTTCTAGCTGGGTATAACGCATGAGGACAGCCAAGAAGTGAAGTAGCTTACTTAGAGAGAGTACACAGACTCTGAGGTTTTCAAGACCAGGCTGTGTAAATCTCTATGCAACTCTGTTTAGAGCAGGATTTTACCCTAAATCCTTCCTGAGTTCCCTTCTAACTTGAAGTGTCTTATGTCTCTATTAAAAGAAAAAAACCCCTTTATTTCTGAAAAGGAGTGTATGGAAATATACTCCTTTTTTTTCCAGGCGAAACAGTGCTTCATTGGACCTATTGTCCAAAAGTGCATAGTGCCCTGATGTTTCTGACTATTTTAACACACTGGAACAATCTAGACTGTAAGAATGGAAGTTTAAACTTCCCAGACTTGATGATGGACTATTTGACTATTATCTGTGGCTGTTTCTAAAAGAAGCATTTTTTAACTTCTGCAATTTTAACTTCTGTGAGTTACAGATTTCATGGAACTACAATACAAATGTTGCATGTCTTAACTACATGAACAACATGAAGAACATCATGCTACTTTTAGCAGTTTCATGAACACTGGTTGAAGCTTTATTTATGAGCATTCTGGATTGTATTCTGAATTGATATGTTAGTACAGTGTTTTCTACAATGCTATTTAATACTATTTGTCCTCAGTAACATATTAGTACATATGACATATTTTGTCTTTTGTCCATTATCTAACACAATTCTTAATACCGTCTCTACATCAGTCATTACCAACAGTATGTTTGGTGAATGGAATCAGCTAAATCCTTGCTGGGCTTCCAGTCTTCAGAGTTTAGCTTGGTAGGCCAATAGCTTTCTATTAAACAGCTTCACTTCTTTTACAAACCCTATTTGCAAACACTACAGCATTGCTAGCATTTCCTGTTACATATTGTGAGTCAGAAGAGATTTTATTCTTATGTGGAATTTCTAGAATTATACACAGTCCCAGTATTTCTACTGATTCTGCAAAATTCCACTCACATCCTCTGGTTGAGACTAAAACTGGCTAAATATTTCAATATCTCATATAAAGCACATTGTTGCCATCACTGATGGTCTTATAGCTGTATACATTTAAACAGTGTATACTTTAATCCCAACTTCCTGTAGGAAGTTTAAGGTTGTGTGTTCTTTGTTTGTTTTCTTTCCCCCTTCTGAACACCGTATTTATCTCTGACATGGAAAGAGGGAACTTGTATCATTTCATTCAACACCATAAACTGCATGGGAAGGTCTTTGTTCTGGCTCTGTGACTATACTCCTGTACATCAACATGAATATTCTCCTAGTCAACTGAGCATTAGCTGCCTGACTGTGATTTCTCTGGAGATTAAGCATTTTGTTGTGGTGTGACAAGTCTGTAGAAAAACTCAGTTTATCCCACTGAGATATTTTGGTGCTCTGAGGCACAGAGGGAAGCAAACATTTGTCTCTCATATGGTCTGTACCTTTTTTTTAACCTTGCTGACAAATACCTGAGACATAGGCCATTTGTCTTAGTTTTCTTTTTTTCTCCTGGCTAAACACTGCACTCATTCAGTGTTCCCTAACTTTTAACTCAGAAGGTCTTGTTGGCTATATATGTCAATAAATAAAATAGGGCTAAGGGCTGTTTTCTGGCTGTGAGGCTAAATGGCACAGAGTAGCTGCAGGCATACTACATAACACTTGGCCTTGAGTGTCACCTCAAGGGGACAAAGTGTCTGAAATAATGTGAGCGTCACATTGCAGCTTTTTAGCACAGGGGTTTTTCTACTATGAAACAGAGAGAATTTGCAGCATGCTGTGGTGTGTGGCAGGAGGTGTGTGTCAAGGTCCCAAACCTTCAGAGACAGTTCAGAGAAACCATCAAGGGTGATGTTGAGTATTGGGAGTGATTCCTGGCAAATGCTATCCCCATGCCTGGGCATTTTCTGGCAGGGTGCTGGTTAGCACCAGGCAAACCAAGGAGAACAAAGTCTGTCAGCAGTCAAGCAGTGTGATAACCAGTGGTCCAGTGCTGGAATTCAGGCTTTGTTTACATAGCATTGTGGCTATGTAGGCTTAATGCAAATGTGTGCACAGACATTGTGTCTCTGTATTTGTACAGGTACATGCACGCTGAAGCCATTGGTACAGCCTCTGGCCTTCCTTGTTGTTTGCTGTGTTTGGTACTTCTCAAGGAAGTACAGTAACCTTTTCTGTACAGATTTCAATGAGGCGCTGTCCGAATTGTGTCCCAAGAAGTTCTCAAAGGTTTTGACATATGAAGGCAGTGTAAACCTCAGTGGACCAGAGGTAAGGGAAAATAACTCTATGGATCCTGTTTCCTAGATCAAAAATGACATCTAACCACGATGATGTACATGTAAACTTAAAAAATGTTGAGGTTTTGTTTCATATGTTAACAGTGTGCATAGATTTATCTGTTGGATTAGAGAACTTTGCAAAAGAACTTCACGTGAATAGTTCAGATAGTACAGACTAAATTAGCAGTGGAGAAAGTGATGTCCCACACTAAAAGCAGACCACATAGCTATGAACAATTTCTGTAGGCTGTTAGGTTTTAAGCTCACTCTGTGGAAGCCTTTCTGTTATCAGCTCTAAGCTTCTTTAAACAACAACAACAACAAACTGTATAGTAGTGAGGGAGCAGACAATTCCCTGATGCCATAGGACTTTTGCTAATTTAACTCCAAGCTGGGTAAATATAGTATTCCTGGCCCACTAGAATGGATATAGTTAGTGTTACACATTAAACAGCTATCAGCATATGGACTTAACATGCCCCTGGGACAGGAATCCTTTATGTCAGCCTGTTTGCGGGTTCCATCAACCAAAACTACCAGTGGATTAGCTGTAGAAGTTGAAGGGCAAAGGCTCTGGTTATCAGGAGGAACAAAAGCAAGCACTGTACTGATAATACTGGGTAAAAGCAGATCTCAAAAACAATGCAACAAGAGTGGTTCTGGGTGGACATACTAACATTTGAGGAAATCCAGAGGAAGTATTTCAGGCATGAGTGAATAGTGGAATTAAATCTTGGTTACGTTTCTCCAAATGGAACAGTAAGCACGTCTTGGACCTCCTGCTGCTGAAAATCAACAGCAAGTGAATACCGTGAACAGTCCACCGGACCTCACTGATCCTGGGAAGAGAAGTCCTAAGGCCAGTCCCAAGTAACATGTGTAGATTTGCTGTTTATGGGATGAGGTAAAACAGGGTAGAAGAAGGAAACTAGTGCATGTATTTGAGTTAGAAGAACTACATACAGACTCATCCCTGCCATGGCCTGCTGTGTAGTGTTTTACTTCTTATAGTGCAACTGCCTCTATTCCTGATTTTTTTTTAATCCAGGGTTTATATTTCCAGATTGTATGTTCCTCTGAAGAAGAAATCTGTTACTAATATTGAACCTAGACACTGACAAGGGTTAGCCCTTTTAGGGATTTCTTGAAATCAAATAATTCAACTTTGTGCATTCATTTTTGGGTAACAGGAAGGCTAAGAGGTGAAATGCCAAAAGGAAATCTATTTTAATTTTGTATTCCTGCTACTTCCTGGGAGGAGAGATACACCAAGAAACTATCCCTTTTCAAATTTTATAGAGATTTTCCCCAAGCCTAGGGAACATGTCTAAGCTTTTGGGCTTCTCTGACTCTGATGCTTCACTGATCATTAATTCTAATACATGCCACTAGTCAGGGACGTAAGAAGCAGGCAATTGAGAGCTTAAAACAAAGGGAAGTAGTGCTTTTACATTCATTTTTTCCCACCTATAAATTTCCCTTTGATTTCAGTTAATTTGGTAAACCTGGCAAGTTGCTGCCAGGTGGATCTCCTACACAAGTCTGTCTCGAGATTTCATTATCCTTTTTATTTCTAGCATCATCACTCAGACATCTCTGTTTTCTCTGGCTAATTAGCCCGCTGTTTAAGAGGTGCACATTTCTTAACATATGGTACACAGTTGCACTGCATGTGTGCTGTATTTTCATTTTCTAGTTTGAATCTTGTATTTCTGATACAGTATGTCAGAAATATCAGATGCCCATCTTACACAACAGCACTCACAGCTTCCCATTGAAATGTGCCCTAATTATACTCTCGAAATCCTTACATCCCCATGTTTTCAATTAAGACATCACAGCCATTACAGTACTGTGACAACAGATTGTGATTTAAAGATGCTAGTATTTGGAGGTCAGAATTTAGCAGGAGATAAAAGTCACAGGAATTAAGTGTTTAAAATAATTAAGATTAAAAAAATGTACCTTTCCAATTCAGTGGAGCAAAGTTAAACCCCATATAAAAATCCTCCACGTGGCGTGATACTGTCTCTTTGAGACACTGGCATTGCATGCAGCTGTTATAAATCTTCTTCCTGTGTAAGACTGCAGAGGGAGGACCTGACTGGCAACACAAAGGAAGAAGCAGGTCTGTTCGCCTGTCTGGGAGAGACAGAGGGAGAGGAGCGGGTGGAGGGGGAGCGAGGTGCGCACACACGCGCAGCTGAATGCAGAAAGATTCACTCCTTCTGTACAGCCCACGGACCATCTATGCCTAAGTGATTCTGGTCCACCATTTGCATGATATATTAGCCTTTCAAGCTGTCTTGTGGTATTATCTGAGAGACCGTAGCTTTTGCTTTTAGCTAAGCTCATCTGCAGTTGGTTTTATCTCCAGCAGGTCTCCATTTCTAACTAATATTAACCTTACTGCAAGGAAAACAGTATGCTTAGAGCTCTGCATATGCTGAAAATACACCAGGACACTCCAAGGGCTGAATTAAACAGCTACAATTACATTAAATTAAATTTCTGTGTCGTTTACTGTACTGGCAAAAATACTTTTTTTTGCTTTAAAAAAAACCCAGCAAAACAACCAAACACAACATTTGAGCTTTACACAATATCTCTGTTAAATTAGGAAAAAAAAAAAAAAAAGATGTATTAGTTCTGGAATAAGAGTGTTCACATGGGTTGTTACACTCAAATAACCGTATCAGCTTCACTGTGATGGTGTAACTGATAATATGTGCTGTACTGACTAGCTCTCAGGTCCCTTCAGCTGCAGAGATGCAGATGTAACCTTAAATTCTTTCTAAAGCAAATCCTGCAGATGCTTTCTACCTCCCTCATCCTCCCTCAAAAAAGCCTTCAACTCCCTCTATAGGATTAGCTTTCTTCTGTACCTACCCCCTCTACGCCGTGTCTAGCCTGAATCGCTGTCAGTCATCTGGTTACTTCCCAGCTCCTCCAGACATCCCCTCCAGCCAAGGCACATATCCCTGCAAGCTCCTGCCCGAATCATGAACTGACAGCTGGGAGACAGGTAGTATGAGGATCATATCCAAGAGATGAATGAACATTTTCAGCAGAAACAGAGCACTTATCCACTAATACACCATTTCCCTAACAAAAAAAGGAAAATAACGTCAGGGTTTTCTTCTTCTTGTATAGCCAGCTTTTTTATCATACACTGAGCACAACAGAATTATAAGATTTCAGGTAGTTTTGTGAATAGCAAGTATAACCACAAAATATATAAACATCTGTGAGATGTAGTTATTTCAAACATCTGGGTCAGACATGAATGCTCCTGTGTTCTTATATCAAAGGTACAGCATGATAGTAGAATTTTATTTAACATAAGGACTATACTGCACAGCGAAGGTAAGAATTATACAAAAATGGCTGCAAACATTTTCCAGCTTGTGGGTAGAGAATGAGGCACCAAAACAGCTGGACTACTTTTCAGTAGTAGTCAGAGGCTGCAACTGCTATTGACTTAGTGCTCGGCTCATTTAAAATGCAAGTCTTATTTAGATGCTTAATATAGATTTAGGTGTCTGACTGTAAACACTTGATTAAAAATATTGGCCTAGCTTTACAAATAAAGGTCAAAGGAAACATATTACTGAGCACTGGAAAGCAAGAGTAAGACAAGGAGTAAAGACAAAAGTTCCAAGGATTTGTAGAGGACAAAAGAAGGAAGGCACTTTGATGCTATTTATTATTTTTATTATTAGTTAATTTCAATTTAATTTATTGAAATGATATAGCTCTTATATAGCCATTGCTACTCTCCCTCTTGTTTTTATTACTCCTTACTGTTCTCTGTGCCTATTCAGCCTGAGTGAGAGCAGAAAATTCTGTGTAGAAATCCTCAGACAGCCTGTTCACATGAAACTTTCATCCAAATTTTAGTAGATACCAAAGGGTGAACCTTTAATTGGGCAAGGAAGAAACTTACGGATACCTAGCTAAAGCTGTACATTTTCAGCTGTTCACCTATCATAATGATGTCCTGCTGCCACACTTTCTACTTTTTAGCCATCCAGCATGGAAATAATAAAACAGAGCCACTAGAACCACCAGAAGAACAAATGCTTTTATTTATTATTCGCCTGGATGTAGGATTTCAGTCAGACTTCTAAAGCATGTATGTGTAAATGCTGCCTGTGTGGCAGTTATTCAAGCTTCCTTTGAATTCTGTCCATCCATTTAGTCATCCCTGCCAAGTCAGTCTCTATTACCCATACCTACTAAGATGTGTTTTAATGGTGAAAGTAACAGGTTGACTTAATAAAATGCTGGCAGTGACACCAAGGAATTCTGGGACTTTACTAATCTGAAAAATAATGACCTGAGGGGAGCTTTGTTCCTCTTTCTCATGGGTCCCTGCTAGAAACAGCCAAATAATTACAAAAAAGAGCCAACTCAGTAAACACAGTGGGAAGTATTGTGGATGTTATTATATAAATGCATTATAGATATTTTTCAGCTTCGGTTTTTTGAATATGAATTTACTGAAATTTTCATGCTGTTTGGATTTTTTTTATTTTTAAATTTTTATCACTACATCAATTTGTATTACCAAAGATTTTTAAAAAAACTTAGGCAAACACTAAAGCAAACCCCACCTGAATTGAACAGGCCAAATACCATATGAGTCATATTTATTAAGCGCTTTTAGTTGCATCAAAAAAAAAAAAAAAAAAAAAGCTCAGATACACTTTTGTCTTTGATTCCATGTATATGGGCATTTTCAGGGTAGATTTATCGCCCTTACGCTAGGGACAATCTATTTTAAGCAAAGGCTGGATTCAGATTTATGTGGCTTTTAGGGACAGTGGAGGCCACCATTCCTATGGTGTGTCTATGGCTGTGCCCACAGCGAGTAGGGAAAACGGGTGCCAGACTGAAAGAGTTGGTTGGGTCAGGTGTAATACTGTGTAAACACATGGCATTTTTGTAATATTCCAGTAGTATTTATTCACAACCCTGACTTCAGATAGAAGTGATCCATGAAATGTTCCCCAAATTGATACATCTTCTTGATTTTCAGTGAAATCTGTTTTCCTAACGGCACATGTCCACAGAACCATTTGTCTTGCTCTCAAAAGAGCACTGTGCCTATGGTGCAAAAAATGTTGCCATAAAAAAAGCATGTTCTCTGTTATCTGTTCAGTGAAATGGTGTGTGTGCCAGATGTACAGAGGAGACAGGGCTTGGACATAAAGGATTTTGCCCCCTGAAGTCCATCATAGTGAAGAAAAAAGAATAGAGGTGCTCTTCCATCCTGACTATACATTTGGTTGACAGTTTCTCTTCTGTCTCACAGCAGTGTATCTGTCACAGATATAAGTAGCCTCAGCTAAGTCAGTCAAAACAGAAAGCTTCTTGCCATCTAAATAAAACAGACCTGCAATAAAGCACTGATAAAAGAAAAAAATTGTAATACATGTACATAAAAAATGTAGTTCTCTCGGGATCTGGCTTTTTACATAAAGGTGAATTTTAATCCAGTGGCCAATTCCCTTAGAACTCTTTGTCACAGCCTCTAGCATCTCTTTGGAAAAGTTTTCACTAGAAAAGTAGGTTAAAGGAAAAAACACAGAGCCATGTTAATTATCAGACTGAAAATCAGTGTCAACAGGAACAATTTGAGTTTACTGTCAAGATGAGAGTTGATTGTGATTAACCCCATAGTTTCCATAGTGTTTAATCTCAACTGTTTCATGCGATGTATATATTTTTGCCATCTAGACTGATTACACAATTATGATTAATACTGTGTTAGTTGAAAGGAGAACTCACAATTGTATTCTAATATGACAAAATATTCTAGCAAATTAAGGCACTGGAAACTGAGGTTGGCCTGCCACATGTTCAGATGGAAATCTGTGTGCTCAAAACAGTAGTTGACACTGTATTTATTGGGTTGGCTCCTTTTAGTAATTACGTGTCTGATCCTAGTAGTTGGCTCCTTTTAATAATTATGTGTCTGACTTGTGAAAAGGACAAAGCTCTCCTAAGGTCATTATATTTTAT
Source organism: Dicrurus megarhynchus (assembly GCA_013399195.1). Lineage (NCBI taxonomy): Eukaryota > Metazoa > Chordata > Aves > Passeriformes > Dicruridae > Dicrurus > Dicrurus megarhynchus. The sequence goes on from VXAD01002580.1 coordinate 995,831, forward strand.
AGTAGTAAAGTCATAGAATCATGGAATCTAAGAATGGTTTGAGCTGAAAGGGACCTTAAAGATCATCTAGTTCCAACTCCCTGCCACAGGCAGGGACTCCTCCCACTAGACCAGGTTGCTCTGAGTGCCAGCCAACCTGGCCTTGAACACCTCCAGGAATGGGGCATCCAGAACCTCTCCGGGCAACCTGTTCCAGTGCCTCACCATCCAAGCATTCCTTAGTGTCACTGGTAGCTTTTCTTTAAGTCAGCCTGTTACTGTCACCATTAAAACACATCTTAGGAGGTACAGGTAATACAGACTGACTTGGCAGGGATGACTAAATGGATGGACAGAATTCAAAGGAAGCTTGAATAACCACCACATAGACAGCATTTACACATACATGCTTTAGAAGTCTGACTGAAATCCTATTTATTGAAGGTCAGAAGCAGCTCTGATTCAAAGTTCAAGGTTGAATATGGTACCTTGTCATGGTATGTCACTAAGGGTAGTCCTTTAGGAGCCAAGGTCTTCAGTGAATCAGAAACAAATGTAATTTAGGTTGAGATTAATCATTCTTTTTTCTTCTGCATGAAGACATCTGAAAAACCTACGCATGCTCCATGGTATCCCAACTACTTTAATGATGGTAGCTCAGAACAAATATCAGGAAAGTTCCTTATTTCATGAAATTGTTTTTGTGATGGGCATGATCCCTTTTACTGATTATATTGGTGAGACACTGATGTGGGCAAGGCATGGAGTGACCCAGAGAGGCTCCTGAGAGACCTAAAATGATGAAATATTTTCATGGTGTGCTTTGCTTGATGTACAAAGTGGGTGTGATTTCTCCACAAAATCTCTTAAAGCTTTCACAGAACACATTCCTCGTCATGGCAACGTGATGCCAAAAAGGCTATGGAAGAAGAAAACCCCCAAAATATTAATAATCTTGATAAATATAATACAAATTAAAGATACTTTTGATCTCTAACTTCTAATAGCATAGAGAAAAATACTATACAACAGGAGGTCCTGTACAGGGTGCGGGTGCAGCAGCGGGGGCTCTGTGAGGGGAGGCCGGGCTGCCCCAGCCGGACACAGCCGGACACAGCCGGATCCAGCCGGTTCCAGCCGGATCCAACCGCCCACCGCAGGGCGCGGCTGAGCCCACGGCCGGGGCAGGGGTGGCGCTGGGGGAAACTTAATGAAGAAGTGGGAGAAAAAACTACATGGTGTGAGAGGTAGAGGCATGGGAGTATGTGAAAGAAACAACCGTGCAGACATCAGGGTCAGTGCAGGCGTGGTAGGAGGAGGTGCTCCCAGCAGGATTCCCCTGCAGGCCGTGGTGCAGCCCACGGTGAGGGAGCTGTATGCCTGCAGCCCATGGAGGGCCAGAGGGATACAGATATCAACCTGCAGCATGAGCAGGACCTGCTGGGGCAGCTGGATGCCCAAAGGAAGCTGTGACTCTGTGGGAAGCCCACACTGGAGCAGGCTCCTGACAGGACCTGTGTGGAGCTGTGGAGAGAGGAGCCCATGCTGGAACAGGTTTACTGGCAGGGCCTACAGCCTGTAGGGTATCCGTGTTGGAGCAGTCTGGCCTGCTGGACTGTCCTCCATGGGAAAAACATACACTGGAGCATGGGAAAAGTGTGAGGAGACAAGAGTGGTGGAGAGGGGTGGTTATTGACTGACCACAAATCCACATTCCCCCATCTTCCTGTGCCATGCAGGGCAGGGGTTGGGGTGGGGCGAGGTAGAGGAATTGGCAATGATGGAGTGAAATTGAGCATTGGAAAAGAAAGAAGGTGGGGTGGAGGAAGGTGTGTTTTAGTTTGTCTGTGTTTCTCATTGCCCACATCTATTTTAATTGGGAATAAATTAAAATATTTTTCGTTTAGTCATGTCTCTTTTGCCCACAGTGGTAATTGCTAAGTGATGTCCCTGTCTTTAACTTGACTCATGAGCTCTTGCATCTTATTTTCTCCCCGTCCTGCTGAGAAGGGGAATGAAAGAGCACCTGGGTAGTGTCTGGCAGGCAGCTGCTCTAGCCACCACAAGTACACTAATAGGTAAAGTGGAATATTCAACTATATTGAGATATAATAGTAAATCACCTGTCTTTAGTGAGCAACACAGAGCTGAGAAGTATTGTGTGTAGATGTTTAGAAGGATAAGATTCCATGTTGATTACATTAAAATCTTTGCTGATTTGAGCTTTTGCAGTAAAAAAAAAAATGTTACTCTTTCTTGATCTTCTCCTCAGCATTCTCCAACACTTATCTTTTGCAGTGCACTGTCCAACTCATATGTTAGAGGCCCTGCAAAACACTACCTGTGGGAAACTCTTGTAAAGAACAATAATAGAGGAAAGTACAATCAGAAGCAAGGAAGATTTTTGGAATTATAGCTGTTAATAAAAGATGAAAAAGAATATTTGAATTAATCAATAGCAAAACATGAAGAATCTTTGCATTTTTTTGGTAAGAAGGGACCTGAATAAATAGTTCATTAAGTCATAGAAAGGAGTGGAAATACTGGAGGAATCAGAGAAGCAAGTGTGGTATTCCTCTTCAGTGAAATAAAAAGTGACATGCTGCTATATAGTTTCCCAGCAAAATAGCTGACTATATGTTTCAAAAAAATGAAACAAAAAGCCCCATAAACTACAGGATGAAAAATTAAGAACAGTTCATCCCATGAAATCTTTGACCCTGAAACTCTCAATGAAGTAAATACATAAGGAACCTACTCTTGCCAATTTGCAGGAAATATCTGTCATTTATTTCTATCCCAATCTTGTTCCTAAGGTCTTTTGTCCAGAACCTTAATTTCAAAGAGTCTGTAACACATCTCTCAGCCTGATTGGAGCAAATTGAATCCACCTGACACCATCATCCAGGAATAATAATATTGCCCTTTCACAGAGATGTGAAGCTCCTGAGATCAGAATAATTCAGGGATTCAAGTTCTTATAGTCAGTTGCTCCACTGGAATAAACTGTCATGGCTCAATAATGGGCAATGAAGCTGTCACTATTTACACTATCGGATTCTTTCCTTCTTATCTGCCATATCTGGCCTCTGGCTACAGCTTTCAACAGAATTGCCAAATGGGTAACAGCTGATGTATACATATATACCCTGCATATTTAACAAGTTCTGTCACGTACACTTCATGTATTACTGTATTGTAGAGGAATCTTCATCACAAACTTAACTTTTGCAAAGTACTGTAACAACTCAGAATTCAAGAAGTTACATTGTAAAGTGAGAGACAATGGTTAGGTAGCAGAAAACCCAAATGCAATGAGACCATGTTAGTGATATTCTCTTACTAATTCTTGTATTCGGAATTGAAGTCATCTTGGATAGGAACACCATTACATGAATGAAAACTATACCAAAGATCTTCTGTGAGTAAAAAATAACAATATATAGGCGCATGTGACAACTTTTAGCACAAAGTTGCATTGATTTAGTGCAGCTAATGGCAATTTACCAGTGGATGTATACGTACTCAGAATCAAAACTGCTCACTTTTTGCTTAAAACGAAAAATGGTGTTCAAAACAGTGGGAAAGGCAATGCAAAACAGAGCCAAAAAGTGATGAGAAGTTTGAGGATGGTCCTTTACATTGTCTTACCGAGCTCCACAGATTTTGCCTACCAATAAATATTTTTCTCATTGCTTAGTTACCACCCATGTATAGAAACACCATGTACAGATGGTGTTTTTAACAAGCAAAGGAAATCACGACAAGAACCAATGGCTGAAAGTTGAGCAAGGGAAATCCAAAAAAAATTCAAAAGGAATCTGATTAACTCTTGCAAAGATACTAAGGCAAATGTTGAATTCCCCATCTCTTCATGTCTCACATCAACACAGTCTTTAGAAGAAATACAGCCAAACTTAGAAGCAAGCAACTGGGCTTCAGATAGGGTAGCTGAGTATAAGGTGTGCCACAGCACCTCCTGTGTGTACAGGTGTTCTGACCCTTTGGCCTTTGTGTCTGATATTCAGATCTACAAAAACTTGTCAGCAGATTTAATTCCTGAGAGTAGTCCAATTATAACCAGAAGGTTATTTTATGAAAGTGCTATTCATAATACCAGAACTTAAATTTGCAGATACTGTTAAAAGGAGAAAAGTTAGTAGCAAGATAGGAGATCAAGGGAAGGTAAAGACATAAAGAGCCCAGCTGCAAATCAAATTCAAGTAGATGTGAAGAGCCTAAAGTCATTCTCATTGAAATGGTATCAAAAGCCAAAATGAAATTTCAATTTGAAAATGAAAGAGCTATATTTACTGGGCTCTTGCTAAAAGTCAATACTTGCCATTTCCCACAGTAAAGTGTACTAGTATATATCACAAATGCAAACTTTTGAAAATGGGAAAGTATATACTAAAATGAAAATGCTACTGTCCAACTGGATGTCTTTATCAAATTGACCAACTGCCGCCAGAAAACATTAATATCAAATGAAATATAAGGACAGTCACAGATTGTAAATTTGACACAATGATAAGAGAGGTTTAAGCCTACATATGTAGTGTCATATCCAGAAGCTGATTCTCTCTTTTGTTAAGTGGAATCACTGAGGTGAGTTCTGAAGCAATGAGGATCAAGAAATGTCAGAAATCTATGAAGTGTTTATAGAACACTATTCAAGGCAGTGGAGAAACTAAAGTGTAAGACAACAAATATAAAAAGAATCCTGTGTCCTAAAAATGCAGTGACCTAGAGAAATGTTCCCAATCCTAACATGAACAATTAGTCAGTATTGTAATTTTACTGCTCAGTTTTGTAAATGTATTTATACATTACTTCTCTCATGACACTAAAGGCAGTAGGAATGAAACTGGGAGAAATTTCTTTTTCCAGCATTCTCAGTATTTTTTCTTTTGCCACATTCTATCAAAATGGTCCTTCTGCATTTTCTCTGTGTCCCACTCTCATGTTGTTCAGGCTCTTTATATACCTTTGGGAAACCAAGCCAAATAGGATAACTCCCTGCCTTTGCAATGAATGTCAATATAGCATGACACAGATCTGCTTCTGATCAAACTTGTGTTTGGGCAATTGTTTATTTCATTGCAGTATCTTACTACAAAACCCACTATAACTATTTCTCACATTTAACCTTGGGAAAAGCTTTTGCCAGCTTTCTTCAGTGGCTTCAATCAATCACTGACAGAGGGGTATAAGCAAAAAATCCCAAGATTTTGAAGAGAAGACAGGAAGTAGGAAGGAGGAATTTTTAATACAATCTACAAATATATAGTGAAAAGCAGAGTCTAAATTAAGTGTTAAAAAGAGAGTGAATATCAGAAAATACTTTTCTTTTAAATCCTAAAATATGAAGTTTTTAAGGAGGCTGTAAAAGCTGTTAAAATGAGGATGAGAAAAAGTATTAGAAATGATAGTGCATCAATTAACAGAGGGAGCCAATTATTTCAAACCATTTTTTGTTATGATCTATTTCTTTGTTTCCTATCCTGTAAATTTTATAACATTATAAGGTCACACTCCTATAATCTCAGTCTAAATACTAGTTTTGAACTACTGAACAGTGGCTATGGTCATCTGAATGGAAGAAAGAAAGAAAAGTTTTCTACCTCTCTTTCCTTCACAGTGTGTGCTTCTTATGCATGTTCTTAGAAATTTGTAGTCTATTGAACCTTCCCAACATTTCTGAATGTCTCCCAGTATTTTTTTCTATCTGAGATTTTACAGAAACTATGTCATGATTTTGTATATTTTTACCCTTTTTATTATTGTTGTTCATTCTAGAGGGTGGATTCACTCTGGAATCATTTTTTCCTGCTCTGATTTTCTTTATTATATTTTAACAACTCTAAAATTTCTCTGCTGTGAGTGTTTCTAACATGTCCTGTGCAACTTCCTTCCTATTTTCCCTGAAATTTGCAAACACATTTTAAAAATGTGAAAATATGAAGATGAATGGTTCATTTTATCTGCTAAAAATATTCAGAAGGCCATATCCTTTGAATGTTTTAGCATTCTATCTTCATGGTCATCTTGGACTTGTAAACTTATTATTTACTTTCCTAGTACATACATTTTCTTCTTCTGTTTTATCTTTCTCAATATTTATATTGCATGCATTAATTTCTTGTCCTAATACCACTTTAAATGTTCCACATCTGATAGGACAGTTAGGACAAGAGGCAACAGGCAGATGCACAGGAAGATCTACCTGAACATGAGGAAGAACTTTACTGTGCAGGTGACTGAGCGCTGGAACAGATTGCCTAGAGAGGTTATGGAGTCTCCCTCACTGGAAATGAATTCAAGAACCATCTGGATGCAATCCTATGCAATGTGTTCTAGGATGATCCTGCTTGAGACGGGAGGTTGGACCAGATGACCCACTGTGGTCCTTTCTAACTTTACCCATTCTGTGATTCTTTGACAGGACACTCACCATACGGAAGAGAAACAGAAAATTGCGATACTTACCTTCTCCCAGATACAGTTCACTCCATAATATACTTAACATATAGTGTAATCTTTCAGAATTTCCAATCAGCCACAGTAAGACAGAAAAAAGTATGTATGATTCGAAGTCATTCTTAAGGGAAAATAAGTATTCCAGCTGTATGACCCAAAGAAGCTACAATCCATACAAAACCACATAAAATATGGAAGAAGGGGAGAGAAATACCCTTTTACTTGTGATAAACCCCCAAATATTAGCATTTGAATGATTCAAGCTCCCTGTTCAATCTGTGTGCTCCCATTCTTTCTATTCTAGTAGATTCCAGTCTCTCCTCTTCTATGATTCGCTATAGTCTCATATCTTTATTGGTACATTTCTGAAGATGTATTCTGGCTTGGAAATGTACTTCATAAAGGACTATACATTCCCCATTAGATAGAGATTATTTTCTTCACCCTCTTATAAATAACTAAATAGTTAAGTTATAAACATCAGTTTTGAAAAATATTTGTTTCAGTGAAAGGAAACTTCTAGCTTTTAAAAAATCAACATTTTCCATAAAACGCAGACAATTTAAAATAATGTTGATGATGGTGAAGACAATGAATATGAAAATAACAATAATAATAACAGTAATAATAGTAGTTGTTATTGTTGTTGCTGCTGCTGCTGTTGCTGTTATTATTATTATTAATGCTCAGTAAAAAATATTCAACTAGTCCAAAAAGGAATGAGTAGCTAACTTTAGTTAGTCCCTGAAATTATGTTGACTCAGACTTCATTAAAGTAATAAGTTTTTTTCAGAATGTATATGCAAAATGTATTATGAAAGTAGTTAAACCATCTGACTACACTATACTTAGTTTATCAGTAGTGATTAACTACTGAAAGAAAATATAACTAGAGACAGAGATGGAAAAGCTCATTTTGTTTAGGTAATTCTCATGATAAAAACCCATCTTTTTTAGAATTTTTTTAGAATTAATTTTTTTAGAATTTGTGTTTTGACAAAAATTTAGGTAATTAACAAAACTCATTAATTTCTGTGAAGGGAAACTACTCACACTTCAACTTCCAATACTCTTGTGAAGGAAGCAGGGACTTGTTATATCCATGTCTTAATTGTACAGCTTCAGAATATTAGATGCAGGATGAAGTCCTGACCCTTCTGAAGACCAAGACACCCACTCTTAGTAGCAGGGGCAGGATTTCACTCCTTCCTGAAGTATGGGATCTACTCCAGGCCACACAACAAAGTAACAGACAGAAGGAAGATTTTTTTACACAGAAATGTGTTATAAAGGAGAGATCATGTAAGGAAAGATCATGATGAAAACACAGAAAGATACAGGATGTAGAATCTTTTTCTCCCCAAAGTTCAATATTTGATTGAGTGTTTTGATGATGGCATTATGGTTCCTTTATCCAGGAGTCAAACAAATCTGGTTACATAGAGGCTAGATCAGCAGCTAAAGCTTCATGTCAGCAACAGAGGATAACAACATACACAGTGGAGTTTCCTTCTCAGTGTCAAATCTGTAAAAACATGCCAAGAAGATTACTTTTGGCTATATAGTTTTCTCTACATCTATAGGAACCATGTCCTCTCTTTCTTCATTTGCCTGTTACCGATTCTGTCTGTAACTATATCACCTTTAAAAGTGCAGATGTTTTTTATGACTGGAAAAGTCAATCTCAGTGTGAGAGAAACACTGTTTACAACACTGAGGGCTCGCTTGTTTGCCATACTTCAGCAGGCCAAAAAAAATTGGTAGCAGCTCTTTTATGTGTACTTTTGCATTGTGTAGTATGGAGCTGCAAGCTTCCTCTTGCGCGTAAGAGTGATTCAGGTTGCTTATTTTGGCTTCCATAGTTCTTATCTTAACTGGATGGTTACATTAGCTATTGCCATTAATGGATTTCTAAACACATTTACAACAATACGTGGTGTAGCGTATGGAGAAAGTGTCTACCAGAATCTGCAGCAGTCAGTTGTATGTGAGCAACTTCAAACATTTTTTGATTTATGCACTGATTATAACTGAACCGTGCATAAAAAATGCAATATTGGGCCTCTCAGTCAGTCATAGGCGCATGCAAAATACTGAATCATTTCACATACACTTTCACTTGTCATAACTAGAACAATATTTATCTAGAACTCATGGATGCTTTCCTCCAATCAGGAAGTATTTGGAGTGCGTGAACTGAAAGTCATTAAAAGACGTGGATGACATGGTCTGGCTGTATGCAGCTACCAGAGAGCTGCAAGAGGAAATACCAGACAAAAAACCATACAGTGCAACAACACAGCCTGAAGAAGCAGGTGAAGAAAAGTTAAGGAGGATGACTTAATTTACTCTTTCTCTTATGTGATTTATTTTTTAACACATATCTTCATGATACAACTCATTTAGTTGTAAGCTATACATATAAAGTCTGCTGATTCTAAATTTAAATTTTAATGATATCTGCAGAGCAAACCAATTCTGAAGAAAATAAAAGGATATGCAAGAAATTCTAGTGCACATTGCAGTTGCTGGCTTATACGAATAGAAACACTTATTTTATGCCAAAAGGACTCACAAAGAAAATGAAAGTAGTTTAGAATGTGCTTAATGCGACACCTCATCTAGGGTGCTTTATTAAGCAGCCTAAGAAGTCTGTCAGCTCAGAATAGTTTTTAATGGTTTGGTTGTATTCTAACCAATTCTTCCTCTCAAAAATAAATATACGGACAATTCTCAAGCTTCACTTCCACTGGAAGTTATGTAAAAGTAAATTTTTGGCAGGTATTTGACACTGCCTCCCAGTCAATGCTGTTGCTACCTAAATCTGAAGACAGGATTTTAAAATATAATACAGCCTAACACAAATGAAATTACTTAAACCATTTTTACTGATGAATATTACCTTTATTGAAGGAACACAAGTTTAAAGAGAAAAGAAATGGCTGTGAGTGTACACAAAGCAATACTGCAGATTTGTTTCTGTTGGACAGGTGAGTATAACTGGAGAGAATAACAGCCACTCTGTCATTGGTACTGATTCACTGAATACTTAGCATTATATTTGAATTCCACTTACAGAGTATAAAAAGAATACTTCACTAAAAACAAACCTGTAGATAGAGTCTTGCAAACTTTTGAAATGATACATTTATTTTTAAATTGGTATTAGGCAAACTGGGGATTTCTATTGCTGTGAAACATGTACAGTTATGGTCCAGTTATGGTCCAGCTGTGTTGTTATCCATGCAGTCAGATTACTGAAATGCAATTCTGTTCTGGGTTAACTTTATTTCTACATGGATATTTTAGAATGGGTTGTTTTTCCTTCCTTTATCCTGCAGTGAAACCCAGCATCTCAATTTAGCTAGTGATAAAAGGAGGAGAAAGACACACAAATGTTGAAGTTAACATCCACAGTACAAACTCAATTGACATGTCATGTGCATTGATCAGCCTAAGTTCAACTCTTAAATGCCCTTTTGCCTGATTAATGGTTGCCTAAATTAGAGGCTACGCATGATTTCAGAATTGGAAGATCCAGCAAAAAGAAATGAAGAGTGGTTTGTACCAGGAATGTTTATCTTGCAAAGCAGGCACACAAAGCCTGGGTTGTTTAATCAAGGTAATTGTTACTGTATCAATTAGCATTACTATAGTAAATATTATTAGATTAATGTCACAATTGTAGCTAAGGACAAAGACTGGAAGCAGTCCTACAATGGCCAGAAACATATTAAGCAGTGTAACTGTAAAAATTCTGTGATTCACTTATACAGTTAGGTAAAATGTTTTCACAAAATTCAAAAATCACGTGCAAAATATTATTCTGTAATTTGCTTGGCTGTATCTGTCCATTTTTGTTTCATTTTGTCTTGCATTTTCAGTTGCTCTAAAATTCGACAGTGCAAAATAATTCTAGTCATAGGTGAGGGTAGTGTTCAAATGTGCACCATAAAGGTTACAGAAGAGAAAAAGAACTTATCCCATCACATTTGCTCTCTAAGAGTTATCACAGCATTTCTGACAGGATTCTAGAAGAAGAGACTTTACTGTAGAATGACAGGTTTTTTTGTGAAGGACATTGCAAGTGCTCTTCTGAAGTTGTATGATCTGTGTGATGACATCATCTGTTGACTGAAGAGGGGAATCAATATCCCAGTTCCATGTACAGCTTGAAGCAAGTTAACTTGGTATCTTAAAGCTCTCTCCAGAGTGAAAATATTTTTTGAATCCCAATTTCATGTCTGAGTCACTTCATGTACAGTGAATGAAAGAAAGAACTGAAAAAACCTCATGTTAATAAATTCCCCAATCTATATGTAAGAGGTTGTGCCATTCCTATATTCACAAGTGCCACATGTATATTACCACAACATATATGAATAGTTTTTCATGCATGTGGTGTTAATAAAAGACTTACAATCATTAGAAGTACACACCCAACCAAGTGTTGGAATGTGTTCTGAGTCTCGTTAGTAGATCCAAGTGCTTATATCAAGGTAACATAATTACATAATTGCAACGGACACTACTGCTTTATCTTGAAGAGCTTCCTGAGCAAAGTACTCTCAGATAATAAATATCTCTTGCCACAGGGTAAGGTCATGTCCAGCAGGGCATTGCAATGTATCCCATTGTTTTATTTTGAAGATTTTCCTAGGTGAGGTAGTCGTAAAAATTAAAATAATTCATGACTTTCAGGGGTTTTTCCTTTCTTATATGGGGTCCCGGATAAATCTGGTTGTGATTCCAAGAAACTCTTTCTACGTAGCTTTTTGTGAATGGAGTGTCAGTGAAAAGATTATGATCAGGAAGTGGCATTTACTGGTTGCTATCAGGACCACTGCAATTGCACAGCAGATAGCAATCAAATACTGCTGATGTGCTTCAGACTCTGCTGCAAAATGGATACTAAGGCAGACAGCACAAAGATCTGAAGCCCAATATTAGTGTCTGTAAGATCCGCATAAGACTTGCAGGGGGTGGGAGATGGCTGATTCTAAGAGCACATCTTACTCTGTTATCAAGCTGTGAAAACTCAATAAAATTTTTCATAAATAATGTGATCTAAAAAGAGTTATTCTGAATCATAGTTTGAATGCTAACAGGGTTTTCCATGTATTCACTGAAGACTAGGCTTGCATTGCAGAGGTCTGTCTAACTTATTTTTTCTGGGGCAGAGTAAATGGACAGAGAAAGGTTCCTTCAGTAAACTAATTCAAAGCACATGAAGTGGGCTCTGAACTGCCCTTCAGATGAACCATTTGTCAATAGAGCCTTGGGAGAAAAGCCTGCCTTAGCTAAAATTAGCCTTTAAGGTAACATTCCTTAATGCAATAAAGAAATTCTTTACAGCAAAATGCTAATGAAAAACAAAGTACTAAATCTATTATGGTTTTTAAAAGGAAAGAACTTTTCTCATGCTGGTTATGCATACTTAATACCTTTTAAAACCTTCTGTGATAAGTAAATTCCATTTGTTTTCAATGTCTCTCTGCTTCTCAAGATGGACACTTAAAGTTCTATCATGTCCTGTGGATCCCAGTCTTTACTCTGCAGCTTCTTTGATTCTGTACTTCTTTTCACACAAATACACCAACTTGCAAATTCCATAGGTATGTACTGAATCCATGGAGATCTAATAGTTCATACAATGTATTCACCTCATACCTGCATGAGCTTTTACACTAGTACGGCATAATCAAGCTTAATAAAATAGCTTGTCTCTACTTGACTTGTGTTTATTAACTTTAAAATTCTCCTACGTATGTAAAATAACATGAAATCCTAATTGTGCCAAGGATTACAGAAACATAATGGAATGCATCTGCCCCAAACTGCTTGAAATATCAGACAATTGAAAGAGGGGAAACAGCAACAAGAAAATTTACTGCAGCAAGTCCTTAAAAAAACCCAAGTGTAAACTTCTCACCAGCTAGTGCACTGTCTTCTGGACCACACAGTTCCTGAAACTTGAAACAAATGAAGAAGTAAAATATCACCAGCTCCGTTAGTTTTATCTGACTGATTTGTACAGAAGAAAACTTAAGTGAACATGTGTAGGAAAGAGGTTTCTGAATAATAAAATGAATTCTTTTCAGTACTTAATGAAGATGCAAGATATTAAAAAAACCCCACCATACCTCCTCTTAACATATGATAAATATATGACCTTTGAATACTGTTATTCCGATAAATCATTAGCACAATCGTATTTCTTTCAAAAGAAATCACTGCAATCTGAACAATGCCATTAGAATTAAACTGGCAGAAAAAAAATCTTTGACCAGAAGACAAGGACTTTACACGTTACTTGCGTGTATAAACTTAATTGTGATCTCATTCTATTCCACTATTACCTTAGGAATATTTTCTTCTTTACAGTAAATGTTATTCTTTGGGTTTTATCAATATTTAATAGAGATGTTGTATTTGTTTCTCTGTTTCCTCTCTTGGGAAATGAAAATGTTATATGTAGGAGGTCATTCTATATGACTAACATTTTTATGGTAGACAGAAAAATGTCAGTACACATTTCTGTTCCAGAGGAGGGACATCTGAAGTCTCTCCATGTGAAGTATAGCCTTTTTCCTGTGTAAAGGTGTGGGACATGATGTAAATTATAAGGTCTTGTATTAAAACTATCCTCTACTTTTTCTTCTCTATAAATGGCATAATAAAATTTTTCTTTCTTTTCCTAGGGTACAGAAAGTCAAGAAGGAAGACTAAGACAGAAAGCTGGAAATCTACACAGTTTTAACTCTCAAACGATTTAATAGAAAGAGGGAAGAACCATAGGATGTGAAGTGATTTTCCCAAGCATCATAACCTGAAGGGTTACCTGGCCTTTGGGTGTGTAGAGTTGCAACCATAGGTTCATAAGGTTTTGTAATACCCAACAACATGAAGGCTTTATCCTCTAAATTTCTCTGCTCTATTACAAATTACCACAAATACCACAAATGTTGCTAATAGGAAATCCATGTAATTTATTAAATCCATGTAATTAATAAATGAACATGAATAAATATATATACACCAAGCTATTAAAAATTACTGTCAGCAGCCAATAATTAGTATCAATCAATAATATGCTATCAATCAGTACTGCAGTACATCTAGTAACAGCAATAACCAAACACTACTACAGGTTACTACAACTTACCATTAGTGAAGCAAACATACCAGCAGTGTAACAGTGGATATGATAGGTTACCTGTAAGAGTATATATACAATATCAGTAAGAAGTGAATTGGACAGGTTTCAGAAGGCAACACTATCCAAAAAGAGGAGGGAGGGTTCCTAGAGGGATCTAGTCACCTCTAAAAAGGGGAGGACAGATGGAACCAATAATGTAATAGTTTCCCTTCAAAACTGATCCATGTTACAGAGCCTGGAGTCAGGCAGGTGTTCCCAGTGAGAGTCCAAATGCTGATAGAAAGGTCATGTGGGAGTCAACTGTGAAGTTCTCAGAGCCCAAGAGGCTCCATTTTGAATAAAAAATAAGTCCTTTTTATAACACTGAGTAGGTTATCATACTTTGAGCAACCACTAATTTTGATTTTTTTGCCTGTAACAGCCATTAGATGATGGTGATTTTTGTTCTTTCAGAGCTAGGTGATTTTCCACCTTATCAGATTATAAATTGCCATCAAAGTCCCTTGGGTTTGTGCTTATCCATGGTATCTCTGGTTTCTACGTACCCTGGCTGCACTTGAAAGTGACCAGCTGCACTTTTCAAAGATGTCCATATTTTTCAGCAGACAGCTTCTTTTGTTCAGTATTTGTCACCTTCCTACCAGGCTACTTTTATGGCTGCTCACATCACCAAAGCAATTCAAATACGAGTGCCAGAGCAAAAAGGGAAATTCAGGAGTTGTTTTAAGTATCCAGTAGTCTTTTTCACAGAACATTTTGCTTCCTAATACTGAGCTACTGCTTCCCACCTTAAAAAATGAAAGTACTACCTGCTCTTGGCTGATATGACCTCCATTCATTCTTTTGTGATGAAAAATTACACCAGTTCATGGCACAATGACCAGAGTAGTAAGTCAAATGTTACTGAGTGAACAAATGTAATAAAGTTATACTGACTATACTGATTTGGGCATACCTAAAAACCAGCAGCACAACGCAAATGGCCTTTAGACACAGTGCAACTAAAACTGTCACATTCCCTCTTCTTCGAATGCTTTGATCTCATGCATCCTGCCTAGACATAATAACCCTCAGGTTTTGCTGCAAGATAGAGTTACTCCGTTGCTTCATTCCCTCCTAATATTAATATTGTTCATTTATAAGAGCTGACTATGATTCACTAAATATAAAGACTCAGAAAGGGGTCAATGTTCCTTTATTTGATACCTGTTACTCTTTCCAGATGGAAATCAAAGGAAAAACAACAGAAAATAACAATTAATTTAACATATCAAAAGCAAGATATTAATGCTAGAAATTCTCTTACTAATTTTCCAAAAGTTACTGACTTCAAGAAGGACTACTTTCTTTCACTCACTGCTTTTGCAACTGATATTTTGTGGCAGTGGTTTCTAGCTTTTGTGATAAAAATTTTCCCACAGTGAAAAAAATGGGCAGAGCTATGGTGCAACAATAAAGCCAAAGAGTTCTATGTGAGTCAAGCTGCATACTTAAGTAATTATCACTATATGTTACCTGAATTTGGTATCTGATTTGCATTCTGAGTAAGCAAACCCTGGTAAACCTCCCATTATATGAATAGTCAAAAACAAACTGGCATGGGTAAGTGAAATTTGTTTACAGTGTTGTCGTGGGGTGACTGTATGATACTGTATTCCCTATCGTCTACCCTATGCCAGACATGAGTCCTGTGCCTTTCTGTGTCTTTAAGCTGGGTCCGAGAGGAAGGGAGAAAAAAAAACCCGAGCGGTTTTGTGTTCAAGGATATACAGATATACACTCCCCTGCGCTCCTGGCTGCTACGGAGCGGAGGAAAGCGCCTTCCTGCTTTGCCCAGCTCTCGGCTCCCTGCAGCAGGGAAGAGAGTGGCATCCTCTTGCTGTTTTTTTTTTTTTTGCTAGCTTCTTGTTCATTAGCTAAAATACGGAGCCCTGGGACTTTGGTTTCTTCTTCTTGTCTTCTGGACTGTTCAGCAACACCAGAACATACCTACACCTTCACCCGGAGGGGCCCACACTGAGCCCCAGCTCCGCAGAGGAGAAAGCCACACCCCCAAAGGACTCTGAAATCTACCCAGGTTCTCTCCACAGTGAGAGGTTTTATTATTTAGCTTTATTTATTTCCCCGTGCCTGCGTGCACTTTACTTTTTAAATAAATAGGGTTTTTTTTCACTTTCCTCTGAGGAAAATTCTTTCCGAACCTGCTGGGGGAGGGGTGGCTGTAACCTGCCTTCTGTCAGAGGACGTTCATTTCAGACGTTCCTCCAAATTTGTCTCAAACCAGGACAATTGTTTATTTCAGCATCTCTTGACTATAGGATATTTACCCTATCGATTTTTCCCCCCCATTCCACAGGTGGGGAGCTAGTGACTGTGGGGCTTAGTAGCCAGCTGGGGTTAAAACAGAACAATTGGTAATAAATTATGCTAATGTCTCCAAGTTGAATCTGTTTTGTCTGTGATTGTAATTGTTGAGTAATCTTCTTGTCCTTATCTTGACCCCTGAGTCTTTGTTCTATTTTCTCCTGTCCACTTGAGGAGGGCGAATGACAGAGCTGCTTGGTGGTACCCTGGCATACAGCCAGCATCAGCTCACCACAAACAGGAATGTCTAACTCCTGACTGCTGGAAATATTCACAAATGAGGGGATTAAGTAGGGAAAGTGGAAGTCAGAATTAAATTGGATCTGTGACCTGACATCAGGATGGTCAGTCAGCTAAATTAAGAGCTAAACTAATCCTGTGCCTGCTAGAAAAAAAGATTATAATGAACTTAACAAAGCTTTGAATCAAGACCTTTATACTGGAAAATTAAATCTAAGGTACTCTCTAAAATCCAGAGCTGCCAATGGATCCTTCTGAATAATCAGTGTTCTTTACTGAATGAAGATATATTTTTCTAGGGTGTGAAAGCACCCTTCTCATGAGACCCCACCTGCAGTGCTGCATCCAGCACTGGGGTCACCAGCACAGGAAGGACGTGGACCTGTTGGAGTGAGTCCAGAAGACAGTCACCAAGGTGATTAGAGAGATGGAGCACCTCTGCTGTGAGGAAGGGCGGAGAGAATTGAAATTGTTCAGTTTGGAAGAGAGAAGGTGACCTAATTGAGGTGACCTAATTGAGGCCTTCCAGTACCTGAAGGGATCCTACAACAAAGATGGAGAGAGACTATTTACAAGGGCACATAGTGACATGACAAGGGGGAATGGCCTCAAACTGCAAGAGAGTGGATTTAGATTAGATATTAAGAAGAAATTCTCTACTGTGAGAGTGGTGAGGCACTGGAACAGGTTGTCCAGAGCAGCTGTGGATGCCCCATCCATGGAGCTGTTCAAGGCCAGGTTGGATGGGGCTTTGAGCAACCTGGTCTAGTGAAAAGTGTCCCTGCCTGTGGTAGGAGGGGTTGGAACTAGATGATCTTTATGGTCCCTTCCAACTCAGCCCACTTCATGATTCTATCATTCAGATGATGTTCTGTGAAGTGCCTTGGATTCCCTGTGGAGGAGGCAATAGGATACATGGTCAGATGAAAGGCATGCTCTTAACACATTAGGGCTCTTGGGCAGGGATAGGATGTGCAGTGTTTGGCTGCAACAAGAGTGCATGTGTGTTAAGGAAGGCCTCTTTAAATTGGGGTCCTAGTAGGAATTGCCTCCTTGCTTTCGTTCCAGTGTTGTAAGGAGCCTCTTGTATAAGCCAACATGTGAGATACAATTGCAGCAAACTAAAATATGCACTGAAGAGCTGCTTCTGGCACATAGCATCAGACACATGGAGAACGGTGCACCCTTTCACTGCAGATCCATGAAATATGGCCTTTACTGTGGGAATATATGAAGCACAAATCACCTGTGAAAGCTATGCAAGAGCTGTAAACCTGCAGTCAGTCACACTGCCAACTCCATGCATTAAAAATTACCATTTGCATTTCCAAGAACTCCTTAAGGATGTCACATGCCTCTGACTTTAAAAATATTTTTTCACATTTCCCCGTTTTGACAGACCAGACCTGCCTTCGAGGACTTTTGAATCTTCTTACACACAGGAAGGACCTGCCGGAAGCAAGAATGGCCGTGCTCTCAACCCCACGGGAGGGTCTGCTGGCCAGCTCCCCTGCCTGCTCCCGAGCCCTGCGGCCTCTTTCCATGCCTCTGGTCCCCGGTGGGCACTCCCTGCGGCACGGCACCATGCCTCTGGCTTCCCTCGCCCTCACCACCACGGCAGGCACTG
Source organism: Dicrurus megarhynchus (assembly GCA_013399195.1). Taxonomy (NCBI): domain Eukaryota; kingdom Metazoa; phylum Chordata; class Aves; order Passeriformes; family Dicruridae; genus Dicrurus; species Dicrurus megarhynchus. The sequence continues at coordinate 1,013,680 of VXAD01002580.1, forward strand.
CGAGAGGAAGCAGGGCTGGAGCTGAGATGCAAGTTAGGCAGCTGCTTCTCGCAGGCCGGCTCTGCTTTCTGCTGTGCAGCTGCTCGAGTTGAAGCGGAATAGGAGGTAAGTTCAGTGTTCAAGTGGCAAGTCCAGGGAACCCCAGGGATAGCTGGTCCCTTCCAGAACGTTTCCTTTCACCCTTACCACAGCGGAGGGGCTGGCAGACGGCCCTGTGAACAGTTTCGGAACATTTCGGTACAAACCTCAGCTCCTTATTTCACTTTCTGCTGACGCTGTTGCAGCAGAGACTTGGGAAGCCACTGCTCTGTCCCGATGCTGTGAGCTGCTGCCAGTCGGGGGCACCGCGCCGGTCCGTGCCGTGGGGACAAGCCCTGCATTTGGCCTGGGACAGGCACAGCATGCTGTGTGGATGGGGCTCTAAGTAAGTCCGGCATCGCCGTTTTCCTGCTGCCCTGGTGCAGAGCTGGAAAGTTCGTTCCTTGCTGCGGCCGCTTCTTTAAGGGGAGGTCGCGGAGCCTCGGGGCCGCAGCCCGCACGACTGTGTGAGGAGAGGGAGGGACGGAGCTGGAGGACCGAGTCGGAGAGGTATTTTGCGGTATTTTCAAACATTTGAAAATCCTTTGGGGAGAAAGAGACGTAAAGGTGTTGAGACTGTCAGGAAAATTAATCCACAAACACCAGAGGTTTATGTCCAAAAAGGAAACAGAGGAGTCCTGTTACTTTATTCGAATAAAGGGAGAGGCCATGGGGCACTTCCGCTGGCGTCTCTCAAATTTTTGGACGGCGCAGCCTCCTATTTATCCTAATTTCCCCCTCTCTTTCCCCATTGGCTGAGGTACTCCAGTGGTACAGACTTTCCGGAACGCCTAATACCTAAGGTTCCCTTCTAATGTATAACCCCCTTTTATTTTTAGTTCTTATTGAATTTTATGGTTTTCCCATTGTTTCTTTCATCTCTCAATATCCAATTTCATTTATCAACAGACCTACAGTTTGTTTGGAAAGACAAGTCTCTTTCCATTCATCAATCAATGGAACCCTTCTCATTGTTTCTTTTTATCTCTCAGTGCTAATTTCATCAACCAGCGGGCCCAGACCTTGTTTGTAAAGACAAGTCTCTCATTCGTTTCAGGACGATTTGTGGAGTCCTAAAAAAATGAGATAAACTTAAGGCGGTCTAGGAGAAGTTCAGGTGGAAGGTGAGAGAGCCTCTGAGGCGCTGTGAGGGTGTTGCCTTAAACTGACAGAACTGTGGTGAGGTAAAACACTACCTCGGAAAAAACCTGCAAAGATGTGGTGAAAACAGGCTCTATTTAGAAGTGGTGTGGTTAATAAGAATTGTTTTGGTTGACTGTAGGGTCACAAAGATCATTGTTAGCGATTTCTGTCAGCTGCCTTAATTTTTACCCTATTGAATAAAAGGGACTGCACAGGGGTGGGGGTGGGCCTAAAGACGGTCTATTCCATGGAAGCTGAAGGGCTGTGTTTACGTGCAAGTGTCTTGGAGTGCAATAAACTACAATTTTTTGGTCTGTGAAGGTGGCTAAAATCACACAAGAAACTTGACCTACTGATATGGGAAAGAGAGCAGCCAGTTAGCCGTTAGCAGGAGGCTGTATTCCTGTTATCAGTCAAATAAGTTAACTGGCAAGTGCTCACCTGTCATTCTAAGGCATCATTTGCCTATTCCTCCTGCTTTGCGTCTTCACGTGAAGTACACAACCTACGAAGACATTCTGTATGGTTTTTCAAACTGATTCAGATAGTTTGTTCCCTAAGTTTTGCCTTTTCACAGGGTTCAAATAGGACTTCAAAACCTCATTATCTGTTCGATCTGAGTGCTTAAAGTAAGCCATCAGCACAGTTAGCCTTTGAAAAGAACGATACCTGCTTGTTACTCCCCTTAATTCCGTGGCCGGATGGGCTGCTCTGGGATTCTTTGTTTTCCTCATCTTTTTGTCAGGACAAGAGATGTCTTCAGCTGCTGACTGACGTTTTCAAGCCTGTTGGTAGGTATGTGTCAGGGCTCTGTATAAACATCTGGAGAGCACTGCCCGTGTACAGGTAAGTTTGAACAGAGTTGGCTGTATGCTAGTATCGGCAAGGAAAACATGTTGACGGTTCCCTGGCCTGCTCCCACAGGCTGACACGTTTCTGCTGTGTAGGTAAAGCAACATATGGGGTCCTTTTCTGCAGTCCTAGTAAAACATCATTTGGAAGTACATACATGGACATGTTCTTTTTTCTGCTGCGAACTTCCAGCAATGGTTGTATTTAGATGGGAAAAAATGACACGTCAGTGATCCTCATTTCTACAGAAACCCCAAAAGAAACCTGGTTCCTTACATGAGAATATTTTTTCATTCTAGCTGAAAATACTAATAACTGGAAAAAACCCCACATCTTTATTTCTTCCACTCATATGTGAGTGTTCTAGAAGCAGTGATAATTACCCTCACAGCTATTATCCCTTAAGTACTTAGAAACCCTGAGTTTAAAAGAAAACAAAAGATTTTCACAGTGCTTCAAGAATTTTTTGTACTTAACTTTGTTTTGTTTTCTCTCTCCCAGTCTCCAAAACTTAATCTTCTAGTGAGCTGTAATGGCATTGCTGTTGTTTTCCTGAACAGTTACGAGTTGAGGTAGGGGGAGTAAGCAGAGGATGGAGCACAGTTTCAGTGGGAGTTTTGGAAAGGCTTCAAAGTGCCCTTTAGGATGCAGTGAACTGCATGTGGAACTGGTATTAGAAATCCTGGTGCTGAACCACTGTACAAAAAAGAATTATTTTCAAAGCATTTCAGTGGAAATTTTTTTTTTCAAACACATGAGACTTTTCATTGTCTGCTGCATCTCGCTTTTAAAGTAAAGTATCAGGTACTGTGAGATTTTCAATGTGATTAAAGCTGGCAAAGTAGCATTCTAGTTAACATAACTGCACAAGCTACCTACACCAGTAGAAATAGACTCTATTTTACTACAGTGGAATTTGCCTGCAGAGATGTTCCCTTCAAAAGTTAAAATATGTTTTTCCACAGTTCCACTCCTTAATTTAGAATAATTTCTTAAAAGGCTAGGGGAAAAAAAAGTTGATATTGTGAACTAAGAGATTCCGTACACAAATTAAGATACAGCTTAAACTACTTCCGTAGAAGGACATTGAAGTTCCTTTAAAAAATGAGAATATAACGAAGAAAACCCTGCTGATCTCAAATATGGGCTTAATGTGCAATTCATTTTATTATAAAAGGTGCCTCTGATTTTAGTCCATATGAGTAAGTCTAAAGGAAGACTGCCAAGTGCTGTATTTTGTACCACAGGCCCTCCCACTCAGGGATACAGCATCACATGCAGCTGAAGCTGACTGCCTGGGTGAGCCTGAAGGACATAGTTTAGAACATGAGGAAGGCTCCACCTTAATGGACTTCTCTTGGGGTTTCACTGATGCCGCTTTCCTGCCACCTAATCTGCTGAAATGGTGCCTCATGTTGTTGTATGGCTGCAATATGTATTTTTCACAGAAAAAAAATGTAGAAAATGTGAATTTTGCCTGCATTTGAAAAATATATTTGTAAACACATGATACTTTTGAGTAGGCATAAATTTACTTGTGGAAAATACAGCTATGCTTGTGAAACATATAGCTGTAACAAAACATGTATTGGTTAAAACTCAATGTTAATTAATGTTTTAATAGATGTTCATTGCATAGTCATATTCCAAAATGACTACTCTGTTGTATGCCTTCCTTAAAAATAAGAGTGTTCTGATAGAAAGGTTCAATCCAGAGGGCTTCCAAATTATTTTTGCCAAGTAAGAGAAAAATTTTTCTGAGGCACCTTAGACATAGGTTTGACACTAAGACTCTCCTCTACAGTCATACCTGACATTTAAAAATCCCAGAAAGTTTTTAATCATGGCATTAGATAGAGGGAAAGGGGTAATCTTTTGCACACACTTCTTTGCAGTTTGTAAAGAATGTCTGTATCTGGCCTCTTATTAAAGTGTTGCCATTATTGATAATATCTATAAGGCTTGCAAGCTTTCATGCTTGCTTTCTTTTAAAATGGAAACTACCTCGTGGCTGATTTGTTATATAGCATCTGAGCAAGTGTGTGCATGGGCAGAGTCAGAGACCAACTGGAAGGAAAGGAGCTGCTAGATTCTTACAGTATGGTACCAGTGAAGATTTCACTCTTCCTGCATGTGGTACGCTTATTCAAGTATCTTATTGGTTTAAAAATTGGATCTTGTGATTTGACTTTTTATGCATATTTCTATTCCACAAATGAAGAAATAAGGTTTTAGTTTGAGACTGAACCAATACAGAAGTGCATTGCTTTTCCTTGCAGATCCATAACTAATTTCCTACATCATGTTCACCTTCTCTGTATGTCATTTATCTTTCTTTTATGTGCCCCTCTTTCGTTGAAATAGGCTTAAAGTCCCTGACCTGCTCCTCTTTTGCTTGCATATATAAAATAAAGGCAGTGTATCCTTTAATTCAGGATTTATGTACACATAGATTTCCAGTGACATTCAGCAGTCAGCAAAGGTCTCTTAATATCTGAACTCTGCAATTCTATGTTTGACAACATTTGAACGAAGCCCTACCAGGGAAAAGGAGCACAGTAGAGACATTCAGTGAGAAAATTCTGGTGGCTAAAGAGTAAACTTCACCTGTACAGAAATTACTTTACAATCGACATGGCCTAAAATGAAAAACATACAGCTTATTTCTGTAGCTGTTCTTAAAAAATTTGCCCCTAGAAAGGGCATTTCCAAGAAATAAGTTCCAAACTGCAATTAGAAGTGTTAAGTACAGTCCTGCAAGTGATTAACACTATGTAGGGAAAGAATCCTCCGTGTATCATAGAATCACGAAACAGATGAGATTGGAAGGGACCTCTTGAGGTCATCTGGTCCAACCCCTTGTTCAGGCAGGATCATCTATTGCCCAGGACCATGTCCTGATGGCTTTTGAGTGTCTTCCAGGAAGAGAAACTCCACAGCCTCTCTGGGCAACCTGTGACAGTGCTAGATCCTCACAGTAACAAAGTGTGTCTTGATGTTCAGACAGAGGCTCCTGCATTTCAGTTTGTGCCCATTGCTTCTGATCCTGGCACCACTGGAAAGTGTCTAGTTCTGTCCTCTTTGCACCCTCCCTTCTGGTATTTACGTACACTAATGACATCCCCCTGAGCCTTTTCTTCTCAAGCCTGAGCACTCTCAGATTTCTCAGCCTTTCCTTTTAAGAGAGATATTTCCATCCCTTCATCATTGTGGCCCTTTGCTGGACCCTCTCCAGTACGTCAATGTCCTCTTTGCAGTGAGGAGTCCAGAACAGGACCCAGCACTCCAGGGGTGGCCTCACCAGTGCTCAGTAGAGGGGAAGGATTGCAGGCTTCCACCTTCTGCCTGGGATACCATTTGCCGTCTTTGCCTCAATTGTGCATTGCTGCCTCATGTTCAGCTTGGTGTTCACCAGGACTCACCTTGGGGTCCTGTCAAAACATTTGGTGATGGGTGGGTTTGGGGTTTTTTAAAGTGAGAGCTGGCTTTAAAAAAATGTTGAGTTAGGACCTGAAGATGAAGAATATTTTAATGTAAACACACAGCCAAATCAGTCAGTCTGGTTTATTGTATCTCTGTTTTGAACGTACACATGTATTTTTCTGCCCTCCTTAGGGGTGATAAAATAGCTGCAACCGTCCAAACAGCAGTGGATGCTTTTTGGTGGAACTGTTTTTGGGGATTAATTCTGAATCCTTTACCTATTCTATAGTATTATGAAGCATGGAGAAGAGTAGAAATATCAAAGCACGAAGCCTCACTATTACTCAACACTGACATAGAGTGTTTTCTAACAATGCATCTATGTAACATGCTAACCACTGCTGCTGTGTGGTTAGATCTGTATCTTACAGTTCTAAAACATCAAGATTTTTTTAAGCGAGTAACTCTCTGCTTTTACATAGTGTTTTGCATGTGGAAGCTAACAATCCAAATGTCTAATTTCTAGCCACAAGGATAGATATCACAACATACCTAACCTTGTCATGGGCCTTGTCGAAGTTCTGTCTGACTGTTGCTTTGGGAGTATGCTAAATTGGGAAACTTGGCTGTGAAGGCAAAACAAACAAAAAATATGTTTTTAGGGTTTCTAATAACATTATTCTTTCCACTTTGTTAAAGTATGAGGTTGTAGAATAAACTGCAAAGTTTTAACTTCATAGTGAAATATCATGCCATTTCTAATAGTTCAGGACTAATAACTTCCTGAGCAGTGTAAAGGTGGAACACACCGCATGTTTTCTTATTCTGATGGGTCTCTTGGGTTGATCATTACTCTGGTATTGTTCTGCTTGTCCCCATCCTTAAAGTGGGTATACGCAAAAAGATCTTCAAAACGTATTTCTTATCCTGATGAAAACCTATTTTTAGAACAAGATAAGTAAAGCAGAGAGAAATGCATCAGCTGGGTGAAACAGAACACAGCACATCTTCCCCTCACCAACTGTGTCTTCACGGGTTTTACTTTCAGGCCTGGTCTTATCTCATTGACTTTCGGAGGCTCCCTGGGTTGCAGCAAATTATAGATGATCCTGTCTGATCCCTGGGAAAATATCTTTCTTTTCATCATCTCTGAAGACTGATTGCTTTTGTGCATCTTGCCACTGCTCTCTTATTCCTCTCTGCTGTGGACATACTGGTCTTTGCCCCAGCTATGTCAGAAGCTTATTTATATATGTATTAGCAGGTTTTTTGGGGGAAGGAGGTTTCCCCCATTCACTCCAGATGGCTCCATCTGCCAGGTTAAAGTAAACAGCTGTTTTTTTTCCTACACTGCCCAGTTGCTTGCTTTGAAAGGAACACACATATTCAGGATACTGCTAGCAGTCAAATGAAAGGTAATATTTTTTTTCGCAGCCCTATACTTACTCTTTTCCCTTGTCTGAGATGTACTTAGATAAATACTATATTGCATATCCTACTTGATAGCCCACATTAAAGTCTTTCCAAAAACGACTTAATGTTTCCGCAACCAGCTCATTACTGACTGCAGATTTGTGTGGTAGTTACAGGGCTATTTACCCATATAAATAAGTAAATACAATTAAATAAGGTTTTTTTCTTCTAAATGCTTTCCACTCTACCCTCATTAACTTCTGGAACTAGATTATATAACACCTACCTAAATTATGTCAAAATGTAATTTGTTAGTTTATCTGTGGAAGCCGGTAACTCGTAGTATGGAAGGATGTAGGACTTGAAATGCTGGAAGTCATTGTAAGAGGGAGAGGTAGCAACAGAAACTGAGTTAAAATGTGAGACATTGAGATGGAAAGTGAGGAAGTGTCATTGGACTTACGTGACAGGGTGTGTTTTGGTCATCGATACTGCTTGTGTTATTTACATTTCCAACCATAGAACTGCCTTTACTCATTCATGAACATCATTTAGTCTGACCAAGTTGTTAATTGGATTGTGCTGTAATTATTTCAAGGTGGGATATTTCAGATTTTTATACAGTAATAAATGGATCTGGGATGAGAATTATTTTCATGCTTTGTGCCCATTTTCCCAGTTCTCTAAAGACGGTGACTCTTTTCTAATATTGGGGGTTTTTGTTTGTGTTGTTTCCTCATTCAGATTGTACCCTATACTGTCTATATTTGCCTGAAATGAGGTGTCTTCTCTTTGAAAGGAGACTTCCCAGTTGTCGTTCACTTCCACTCTTATCCGCAAATGAGCACTTAGTCATTTTAAAGAAGGAGAAATGGGATTTACAGAAAAAGATGAGTGAAAAGTTTTATCTTTGTGTATACTATTATATTTCTGGACCCTGTCTGGAAACAATAATGCAAAGAAAGAGAAAAAAAGTTCTGCAACAAACTGCAGAAAAAAAGGACTTCTCATTTTATAGTGCATTTCCCACTCACCTTTTCCTCCTCACCCCCTGTGAAATCACCTTACTTTGTTGCTGTTATTTTTATTATGAGTGATGTAAACTATATTTCTATTTGATTTCTGATTTTCTTAAAAATGGGGATATTTTAAATGGGTAAGGCGACTCTTTATATAGTCAATTTGTCACAGTCAGCTGATTCTTGTGAATGAAGTACTGATACAGCCTTCCTTCAGGATAGCAACAAGGTGTTGTTAGTTGAAAGTTTTGTGTGTAGTAGAACTTGATGAGCTTAAAAAAACACCTGGTCATTAATAAAAAGGGAAAAGGAAAAGAGAAATGCCAGCAGCTAGAAAATGGAAGAGAAAATGAGAATAGCAGTTTCTGTGTGCTCTGAAGCACTGGAGGAAAGGGGAAGAGCCATCAGGATGTGTATAAGCAGAGCAGAGAAAAAGAAGGTAAGGTCAGAAAGGAGTTAGAAAGGAGGGAAGTAAATGGGTAGTATCTTTTTTCCTTATCTTCTGTAGTGCCTTTTTTTATGGTTTATTGTTTCTTCTTGTTTGTTTTTTTTTTTTAGGGGGCTCACTAGCATAAATTTTCGGGACTGTGTACAAGGTATTACTTGTATAGCCAATTAAGAGGTTGACTGTTCATGAATAGCTGTGTAGTAAAAATCAGTAAAATTGAACAATGATCTTAAGAGCAGCTTCTCTTTAACACCAATGCTAACAATAGACATGTTTTCAGTTTGAATTCTTTCATAGAATCATAGAATCATGGAATATCCTGAGTTGGAAGGGCGCCAGAAGGATCATCAAAGTCCAACTCCTGGCCCTGCCAGGGCACCCCAAGAGTCACACCATGTGGTTGAGTGTTGTCCAAACCCTTCTTGAACTCTGGCAGGCCGTTGCTGTGACCACTGGCCCAGGGAGCCTGTTCCAGGGCCCAACCACCCCCTGCGTGAAGAATCTTTTCATAATATCCAACCTAAACCTCCCCTGGCACAGCTCTGTACCATTCCCTTGGGTGCAGTCACTGGTCACTCTTTGGTATTTCTTTTATTTTGCTATATACTACTTGACCAATTAATTTGAGCACTTTAGTTTTTTAACTTCTCTTAGGAAGAGAACGGTTGCATCCCATCCTGTTTCACATCCTTCTTCATTGTGGCTGACTTCCCCCCAATAACACTTTGCCTTCTGTAAAACTAGAGATTAAATTCCTATTGATAATTTTATTTTAGACTATGTCAGAGTTCAGATGCAAGGAGTTAAAAATAAGTTTCACATGTCAGACATAACAATGCATACTCCAAATACTAGCTTACATTTTGACTATGTGGTTGAAGGTATAAGGTATGTACCAGTAGAAACCTCTTTCCTCATTTGCATTTTGTCAGCATAGGGTATGCCATGTGGACCATGCTTTATGAAGAGGCGGAATTCCAGGATGTTTACTTCTGTTTTCCTTATGGATTGTTCTGTATTGGGTAAGTTGTATTTCACTTGTCCCTGAAAATTTTTTTTTATCTTGAAGGTAATGAGTTTACTTAGTAGGGATTGTAAAAACTCAGACCCAATTTATACCAATTCCCCAAATACAATAAACTTTTGTAACTTTTCCTAACAAAACGTCCAGTCACCTTGCTGTTGTCTATGGATTTTTTTTTATGTACAAGGCCATTACTTCAATGAACCACAAAAAAGAATGTAGCAATGTCGTAAAGTAGAATATTTTCATACCTGGTTTGACTGTACCAGAATGTGAAGTGAATTGCATGTGCTGAGAAGTTCTTAATTGGCTTATGTGTTTTCAGTGTGCAGGGGGGTTGGCTCAGAGTATGGCTGTACAGAAGCCAATGGAGAATGCATATCTGTTATTCTGTAAATAGGACACTGGTGAAACTAATAGCTGTGTGTAACTAATATCGATGAGCTTGACTTGTCTGTTCCCACCTGCATGGTCACCTAGAGGCAAGATATGTAGCACACTCTGCAGGTAACAAGAAATACAGGCTCTGTTTAACCCATGAAAAGAAATTGAAATGTCTGCATAGAAGATGCTTGCTGTCACCCCATCCCCAGAATGTTGACAATGTCAGCTTAATTGAAAAAGCTGTAATTTTTTTCCTGTACTGTTTTGCAAAAATTGTTTGTGTAGAGTGAATTTTCAAAAAACCAATAGAAATTACTAAAAAAAACCTCTTAATTCTCCAAAATTGAGACAATTCGCAAATGTTTGCTTGCATAGTTCATACTTTTATCGGTCTAACCAGATGTAGAATGCTGAAGTTTTATACCAAAACAGAAAATAGCTCACAGTTGAAAAAGGTGAACATCTCATCTGCCTTCAACCTCCTTATACGTTTTATAGTGTTAACATTAAATGGCACTTGGAAGTAACTAAAAGAGAGAATCTGGAGTCTATGCAATGATACTTTCTGTTCCAGAAATATCCTTAAAGTGAACACTGGTAGAGGGTTTGTTTCAGTTTATCATAGTTACTTTTTCTAAATGTACATTTTTGATTTGTATGTTTCTTGAAACCTATGTGAAGTTGACATTGAGTTGCAGGTAGAGAATACTTCTTTAGTATGAGGCTATGAAAACCATTATTTCCAGAATACGTGCATTTTAAAAACAGATAAAGAAGCTCAGTTGTCTCTGTGAATTCCCTCATAGCTTTAGCAAATATTTTATTCAGTTGCTTTTTATTTTCATGCTTTTTGTAGACTTGTGTATGATACACAGGCTTTGTACAGGACGGCAAAATGAAAAATGATTAATTTCTCCATAGATTCTGATCAATTTATATGAAAATAGAACACAATAGGACTTAAAGGTCAATTCCAGCTTCACATTAAACCATAGGCTTTTACTTTTCCTTCAGAGAGCTCTAAGCACTGAAGTGTTTATTGCTATGTGTAAAAAAATACTTTGTCCTGCCTGTGAACAATGGATAAATAAATGCAGTATATCTAGAAAACAAAAAGCAGTTGAATACAATGTAGAAATATGCTAATCTCTCCAGTGCTTTTGAAAATTCATTCCTACTCCTTCAAGTGAGCTGAGAAAATGCTGAATAGTCATCCTGATTCATTGTGGGATTTCTGCTGATATGATTGCCTCTAATCATTGTATAACCCTTCTTTAGCAGAGAAATGAGAGCTCTTGTACAGATGGACTTTGCTAAAGATGATGTGATAAGAAACAGGAGAGGGGTTTTTGTTCTAACTTGTTAGTGCATCTTCTGTTTGGGTTTCCTCTGAGTTCAGGTCTTTTATCCATTTTTCAGTTGATTCTCAAAAGAGCCCTTATTTGAATTATTCCAGTTTTGTTTAAGAAAAGCGACATCCTATAAGCTATTGAGAACTGTAATTCCTTTTGAAGAAAATAATCTTTCTAATATATGTCAGTAGGGGACTGTTAATTTTAACATACTCTCCATTTTAATGCACAGAACTTTTCTTCTGTTTAGTATACTCATGTATCCATCCCCTTTCCATGTGTTGTATGTCCTTTCATTTCATGCTTCCCTTGTATCAGATCAACTTTCATCCATTTTCCTTTCTCCCCATGCTCAGCAACATACATATGCATGCTTTTCTTTTAACCCAGCTGCGAGCCACATGCTCTGCACCTGTCTCAGAGGGAATACACCTCCTGAGCCTGTTCTGTACAGACAGGTGTGGGAATAGTAACCAATATATTTATGGAATAAAAGGACGAGGGTTTAACCATAAGGACGTTATGCAAGATGTTCATATAATAGTGTGTTTGCTTGACCTTATTCTTGCTGAACAAACACATCTGATTTTGCTATACTTCACAGTAAACTCAAGATGGTATTTGTGATGTTAGGGTGCTTCTGCTTTTGTTCATCTGCATCTTCCACTTCTTACAAACTTCTGACCTGGTGACATTCTAGGTCTTACCAGCTTCAGAGAAAACAGGCCCTATTTTGAGCTAGCAATAACTGATTACTTTTCTCCTTAGGGATTTTAAAAAATGTATGGAGTTCAGAAATCCAGTTTGGATACTAATTCATTTCTGTGTACTCTGAAAATTCAAGAAAGGGCTATACCATGGTTTTCTTTTTGCAGTGCCAATATAGTGGCAGGTTGAGAACAGCTGTGACAACAAAAAAAGTGCCATTTTTATTAGCACCTCTGCCACTATTAATACTTGTTAATTAATCTGTGTAAGTGATACTTGTAAAAGAAATTTTATATGCCATTTTACAGATAGTCAGTAGTAAAGCAGAGCTTGGAAATAAATTGCTTATTTATAGGCATAAAAGTTTAGTTTCAGAGAGAGGGTTATAACCTGATCTCTTGGCTTCGAATTTGTATCTAGTTCAAACCTGGATTCTAGAAAAATTTTGCTTGTCTTTCATTGGAAAATTTTTCATCTCAAAATCTTTTAGAGTTTTTCCCTAGCTGTTTAACTAGTCACTGAAACTAACCATTGTGGTTCCACTGAAAAATGGTGTAAACTATTATTTATTATTTTGACCTAAATTGTTTTGAAGTGGGGAACAGTGCACTGTGAAATAAGTTTAATTGCTTCAGCTTTGCCAAAAACATTTAAATATTCTTCTGGTACAGGAAATTCATGATCAAATCAATGTGGGTTTTGTTTAATATATAATTACATAGCTGTGATGGATACTTGAGTTAATTACAGAAAATACATAAATTAAGAAATTGATGAAAATTGCGAAGAGTGAAAATACTTCAGAAGCAGAAGAAGAAGAAATGACAATGACTTGCTACAGATCATTTGCACAGCCTTAGGGTACCAGTTAAATAACAAATCTTTTTCCCTGAGCTGATAAAGTTAGCACTGACAGTCCAGCCAAGAACCGGACAGGTGCAGCTTTTACTCCTGAGCAGAAAATGAGAGACTTTTTAGCGTACAGAAAAATTAAGTTTGGTGAATGCAGGAAGGAGTACAAAGCAGAAAGTGCGTGTTCTGAGCCTTTCTGTGGCATTGAATTTTTAAAACCCCTGTAAGATAAGGCAAGATCTTCTGTTGGCGCACATTGCCATATTGTTGTAATTTAGAATATCTGCACTATTTTCACTTAAACTGAGGATTTAGCACATTTTGAAAGTCTCAGTGACAGAATATGTTATAGATATTTTCTTGACAGAATTTGTACAAGTTAGAGTTGGGTTGTATGATTAATTCTTTGTGCTTGTGCCTGCCCCCTCCATCATCCATGCTGAGGGCTCTGTGTTTTAGCTTGACTCCAGTCTATTCAATTGAGCAGTGGCTGCAGGAGGCCAGACTGCACATGTCCTAGGGCCATACAAGTGCCATTTAGCAGGATGTACTCTGCAAAGCCAGAGGCACTCAAGGGACCACAGAAAGAGGCACTTCAGTGACATAATACTGAGAGCCTGAGCCATGTTCTGTAAATGCTCATCGTGATGAAGTGTTCAGTATTTGTTCTCATACTGTTGTATGTATATACAGTAGGTTGCTGATGTTTGCAATAAATAATTTGCAGCTAATGTTGTTGACACTACTATTGATGAAGTTTAAAAACGTGTTTGATGGCTGCTGTTCTCTTAAAACCTTTTTTACTTTATCAGACAATTTTCCTAACTTTCTGTATGCCACTAGAGAGGAGAATGGAATTAGTTGTTTGAGGTATACAGTATTAAGGGATAGGCACACATCCGGGGAATCTCATAGGGAAATGTCGGCTGCGTGCCATGCACTGAACTTGCTACATATGTGCACATCTGATCTAGCACGTGCACACTACACAGATGGTTAGCAATTGCACAGATCAGCTCCACGAAGCATGTCCAGATCCCACTAACCAGGGTGTCTGGAAATCCTGGTGATATGGCCAGTCTGTGATTTCTCTCCTCTTTCTTCTTCCCAATTCTGAAATTCTGTCTAAGGAAGGAGGAGGAAAAAATGGAAAAGAGGACATCCCGAGGCAGAAAGGCATACCAGGCTCGTGTTAATGTTGGACATGCTAAAAATGGTGAGGTTACCATAAAGCAATGAGCTTCAGGACCTCAGCTGAGCCATAATCTACTGTGTGTGTATTTTTAGTTTGCTGTTGCAACGTGAAAAGTATTCATTTCACTTAAGCTATGTCATAATATCTTACTGTGAATATTGAAATAAAATGCTAATTACATACAGTTGGAAGAGAGCACATGGCAAATTACTGTAACACCACTGATGGCTGGTAACTCATATGCCTATGGCATGATCAGTTTTGATCAAATGCTTTCCCTTTTAATCCACTTGCTCTTTAATAATGGGTCTTCTCTAACTAAAACCTGCACCAATTTGAAGTTCAATTAATGTAACTTTTATAAGTTAGAATGTTTTTCTTAATCAATTAAACCATAATTAAAAGTAGAATATTTCCTAAATCCTTAAAGCCTCTTTATTGAAATGGAGAAAATTCTTCTTCACAAGACTCTGGCTCATCTTAATTTCTCTAAATAAAAATATAGTTCATGTTCCCAAATAATTTATGCCTAAAAAATCTACTCGATACTGTTTTAAAGTATTGATCTAATTTTAGGTAGTCTGACTATTCTCCCATTGGTAAGTAGATTTTTATGCTAATATTTTGCATTGAAAATTGTGATGGATCAAATCAGGACTTCGAACTTTGTGAATGGGATGCTATATATGTACATCGCAAGACAAGTTCAGGGGGTTTTTTTGGGGTTTTTTTTTTGTATTTTTGTGATGCATTTAAAAATCAATTTTTTTTCCACAATCTCAGGATCTCTGCAACAGGTGTAGTCTCACTGATATCCATGAGTCTCCTCTTTTTGACAGAACAGATTTATTAATTTTCGGAAGAATTATACATGCGCTTCATAATTTATATTTACGCACTTCATAATCCCAGGCTATTATGTACCCAACTCTTGACTGATTACGAAAATTCTCAGGCTCTACCTGTATAAATCGCAAGCTACATGAGTAACTTAATTTTTGTAAAAGGTAAGACTTTTTTATCTGGTCAAAGTTTTGATCTGATAAATCCTGCAATACAATCAGAGCACCAATTCTTATGGTGCTGTCAGTCTCTGTTAAATTATCATTCATACTTTTCAGACAATATAAAGATAACATCCACAGAACAGAAATCAGTCTGATCCTTTGCACTACATATTTACTGTTCATTTTGTTAGAATCGTATTGCTTTTTATAGTCATTGGTCTTTGAATGAATTACCTAAAGGTCACCTACAGGTGTCTTAGTAGAATTTCTTGTCCCTTTCTGAGGCAGTTTGGAAAAAAATGGTAAATTATGTTTAGATGAGAGAAAAGCAACTATTCCTTCAGGAATTGGAACTTCCTGTACATAGGGAAAAATAACATCAGACTTGGCTTTCTCCCGTATTATATTGCCAGTAGAAAATAGTAATTCAAGACAGACGATGAATATTTAGGGACTTGTATCCTTCTTCCATTACACTCTGATTCTATTTAATTTGAGGGGTAAAACAGAGTTCCTTGATGCCATCATTACTCGTATTTGGGCATAAGTTGAATTCGTGTGTTGCACAGATGTAGCTAAAAAAATTCATGTTCAGTGTTTAGACCAAATTGCTATTTTCTTCCCTCTTGTTTTTGTAAAGCAGTCAGTGAAGAATAAATCACTCTATCACAGTGAAGAGGGAGTTCATCTAGTAGAATTAATAGTGCCTCATACAAGTGTGATACCCGCCTTAGTTTTCTTCTGTTTTTCAAATGCTGCCATTTCAACCACAGAGAGAGTTTGAAAATAGTTGTCACTTTACGTAAAAGCGTATACATTTGGATTGCATGCTTGTATGGGAATCTTTATCCCTACCCCAGAGCACATTGTTCATTGTTTCTTAAAAAATGTTATCTATTCATCTTATGTTTGTCTTCTTACTTCCTTTTAAGTTTCTCTTTCACTTTAGATGCTACAGATGTTTTTTTCCTTTAAAGTTCACAGATTTTGTCCCTGATTCATTTCAGAGAATTTGCTTTGCAGATCTATGTTGCATATGAATCTTGACTCCAAAAATTACTTTTCAGTGCAGTTAATAATGTCATAATTTAAAAATCTCATAAGCAGTATGTTCTCGTGCTAATTCATTTTTTGTTAACACATTATTATTTGAGGTGTTCTGAGTACAATCATGTAAGTTCAGATGCTATATAGTGTGTATATATATATAAAACTTTGGTCAGGTTACAGCAGACCCATGCTTCCTTTTTTCCTGACTATACTCAATGTGCTTAGTTTGGGAATGCACAGTTAATGCTGCCTTTTTTTTCATACCATATATGTTACTACTACTGGTCTGTAATGTAGCAAGTACATTATAGTTAAAAATGGTTGTACATCTCTTTGAAGCTTAACATGAAGATTTTCTAGCTGGAAATTGAACTTTAACTTTGAAAAAGCCCTTGAACTTTAATTTCAAATATATGATTAGAACTACCAAACAGTTTAGGTGGGAAGGGATCTCTGAAGGTTATCTGGTACCACCCCCAGCTCAAAGTTATCCTAGCATCACAGTTAGAACAACATGCTCAGTACTTGCACAGTCAAGTTTTGAGTATCTCCAAAGCTGAAAATCCCACTATCTTTTTGTGAAGCTTTTGAGGACTGCCTGATCCCAAGATGAGGAAGTTCCTTAGGAACTTTCATTGTAGAAACTTGTGACCATTGCCTTCATGCTGTTTTTGCACCTTTGAGAAGATTTTGGTTCAGTCTTCTACATAACTGTCGCACGCGGACACGAAGAAAGACGCCCAGACTTACGTCAGGACAGTCAGCCAGCCAAGGGCCAAAAGGGGCTGGCCTCTTTATTCAGACAGTTATATACCTTCTTAACAACCACCGTGGATTGGAGGGAGGAAATTACCACCCCTCAATCACACTGGTCAAAGGAAATATCCATCACACATCTCCGCCCAGCAGAAAGAATGAAAAACAATAAGGACAGTTGACAAACATAGCTATGTTTACAGAAAAATGCATGAGAACTTCTATCACAGAATTAAAAACATCTAAGCACTGCAGAAATCAGGGCGACACATAACCACCTGTCATATTGTTGAAGACAGCAGCTGAACTTAGCCTTCTCTCCAAGCTGAGTACACACACACTTTTCTTAGTCTCTGCCCATATGTCTATGCTCAAGTTCTGTAAGTTGGTGGCCCTCCTCTGGAGATGCTCCAGTTTATTTATGTATTTCTTGCAGAGTGGAATGCTCCAGAGATAGTCTCAGATGTTCCATTTAGAAGTGAAGAAAATAATTTCCATATTCTATCTAGTACAGCCCAGTGTGCAGACAACCCTCATTGCCTCAAGAGTATGCCACAGACTCCTGCTCAACTTGCTGTCCAGCAAGATCCTGAGTACTTTCCTGCAAAACTTCTGCCAGCCCTCAGTCTGATGCATGGAGTTGTTTTTATCTCAGGTGCAGGACCTTGCATTCATCTTCATTTGAGGGAATGGGAGGGGAGAGAAAAGGAGGTTACAGTCAGCCAGTTAGCTGGGTTTTGCACAATGGCTGACAAAGTGATAGCAAAGGACGGAGCAGGAGTTGTAAAATTGTGGATTAGAAGGTGTATCAAGTGACAGATTGTCACTGATACCACTTGCATCCAGCTTTCTACTTCAACCTCTTCATAGTACTTCTTGTGGAGTTATGAACATATTTCAGGTTTGTGGTTTCTTTTTTTTTTTTTCAAATATGTTTTGCAAACTTCTTAACAGCAACAACAAATGATGTAGTTAAGTTTGTGTTTTGATGGTTACTAAGTTTGGAATCAGCACCAGGTACCTTTTGATTGTCCCAAAACGCATCCGTTTTCATGGTTCTGTTTGCAGTTTCCAGATACGGTTTCATACGACCTGAATTAAAAGAGCTTTTAGTGCCCAGTTGTGAGTGAGGCAGACCATCTGTTTTAAAACACCACTTAACTACTGTGGTCCTTAAAACTCACCAGCACCTCTGTTTGGAGGCTTGGGATTTAGAGTCGTGCTCTCTGACATTCAAAGCTTAGAAGGACACCCCCAGTCCCTGGAAAAATATTCTTGTTAATAAATTGCTATGTAAGGATGAGCACCATTTCTTCCTAGTGTAGCTTCTTCTTTTTAAAAAAAATGTGGCTGCAGTTGCATGCTGAGAAGATAAGGAGGGAAGACATCCAGAGGTGAGCAATAGCTTCTGTGCATGAACTTTCACAGACACAACTACTCTGCTTGGCATTGAGATAATAATGGAAAGGGGATATGGGAGTGATGATCCATGAAACCATGAAGGGTGAGGAGAAAGAGCTGATTGGCCAAGCAATATAGGAAGGGGAAGATTTCCAATGAACTTATCAGACATCAGTTATAAAAGGAGCAAAAAGATATTGTGAAATACATAGTAAATGTATTCTACTATACAATCACTGCCCAATTCTTTGATATTAAAAGCATATGTTGGAAAAAAAAATTGCATGGGTTCAAACAGAAATTGACCAGGTTTATGCAAGAGTATCAACTGAAATGTTGACCACAATGGTGCTTTGAGCACAAAGGCAGACTTTGACTTAGGATGTCCATACAACACAAGAATATGCCAGGGTAATGACCACTCTGTGTCCTGTTTTAGGTTGGCTTAATTGTGTATTGAAGTGTTTATTGACCTGGATAAGGTAGTTCCTGTGCTTATAAATGGAGTTATGGAGTTACATTGTGTCATGACTAAAGTTTTCTGAATATTTTTCCTCTGGATATTTTTTTGTAAAATTAAATAGTTTTGAGATTCATCTAAGCTTAGTAATCAAAGAGAAAATATTTTAAAAGAAAGGTAGTGTATGAACTGAGCAGTGTTTTAATGAAAATGTGCCTAGTAGTAGGAATTCTTTTCTACTGAAAGCAAAAAAACTACTGATATTTCAAATAGACAGAAAAGAAACAAAGCAAAAGAAAAATGCAAAACATGGCAAAACTTCTCAGCTTTGGGGGTTTTCGTTTTTGGTGTTTTTTTTTTTTTTAATTTCCTTTTAAGAAATAACAAAAATACGCAGTAAAACGTAATTAGGAACTGTGTTAGGGGCTGTTCCCTAATTCAGTCTCAGAATGGCATCTTTTTTCAGATAATTGCACAGGGCTGGCAGGAGTTTCCAGAAAGACCTACAGGGCAGCTGGGGTGTGTCAGCAGTACATGCCTGTTTAGAGATGTTAATTGACTTGAAAAAGTAATATTCGTGGTGAGATTAAAACATCTACATGTAGCTCTTTGGTTCTGTAGCTGAATCTTTCTCCTAATCTAGGTGTCCTCAACATGTACTCATCATAACATTGGAAAAACACGTGATGGGGGCTGGGAGCTGCTCATCTCTCTCTGAAGGAGATGTATTCTCTCTGACCACCTTAATATCCTTCAGGCAGTGTTGACTCTCTTGACTAGATTTTCACTGACTATAGTGGGACTTCACCACCTACATGTGTGTGTCTTAACCTTAAAGTGACTCCTGCTTTCAACTGCAGCTTTTAGAAACAATTCATTGGCTTTTTCCTGCTCTATAAGTTCCTTTGCAACCTTTTTGCTATGTTGCCTCTTTTATGCCCCATGCTTTTCTAGTCTACTATTTCTCCCTTACTTTTTTCCTATCCCCTTGGAAGGCACACTTACTGTAGGAGGGCTGTTCTCCTGAGTCCTGTCATAGAAAAAAACTTGTTACAACTGTAGAACATAATAGCAGAAACAAGGAAATAGGAATAAAATCTCAATGTTAAATCTATGAATTTTGTCACAAACTCTTCTTTGGCTATCTTTTATTTAATAGGTCATCTTCTTAAAGGTGTTTAGAACCTCAGATAATTTTTTGCCTGTGTGTCCATCAAGTCTTTGATTAAGCTATAAACCACTGCAGTAATGCAAATAAACTATATATATATGAGTAGGCAGCAGGACTTCTTAACGTTATATAGTTATCCTCCACTAAAGCATTAGTAGCAATTCTAGGTCCAAATTCAGCAAAGAATTTAAGCATGTTTCTATGCTAAAGTCATCACTGGGAAAAGCAAAGCATGCAATCTGACAAGATTTGTTTTTTACTTGCCTGTGAAATAGTCCCCCCTGTTGTAACACATGCCTTGGACTGATGGTAGTCTTTTCAAGAAGTAGATTCAAGATTATAGTCTTTTCAAGAACCATGAAAGCTTCGAGCTTGTTAATTTTGTAAAATAATAAAGAAAACTACTTTCTGCCAAGTTTATGTACTCACTTTTAAGCTGGAAAAATTCTAAACTTCCTATAAGGAGTTTTCTTTATCTAATTTTTTCTTCATTTGGGATTTTTAATTCCCTTTATGGATTCTTGTTTAGTCAGAAGTGTTTACAGTGGGGACTATCACTTAAATAGGGATAACAACAAAATAATGACTAGGAGTCATGAAAACTAGAAGCTGAAAAGACTTATTACATTGTTTAAACCTTTCCCCTGCCATTTTAGGATTGTTCCTTGCAGTATAATTTCTAGTGCTTTCTTTGGTCCAGTTTTACTTCCTTACACTACTCTCCTAAGAACACTATCACAATATTCAATGCCTTCTTGTCTTTCCCCCGCTTCCAGAATTCAACTATGACAATTTTAACTTACCCTGACTTCTCATATATGTGTATGAGGTATCTCTTTTTGGTACCTTTAACATCTCTTTTTTTTGCAGTTTTGGACCTTCCACCATCCTTGACATTTCTGCTCTTCTTTCAGTTTTTATTTGCATTCTATGAGTTTAATTTTTAATATTTTGTCATAAGCTGTTCCTTCCATTTCCATAATTATTTTTATTGCTCTTTTTTTTTTTAATTCTGAATTCTCCACTTTGGTAATAGCTCTGTGGACTTGCTCCTCCTTCTTGCTGAAGCCAATGGGAAAAAACGAAGGCATGCTACTGCTCATGACTTTTTCCTGCAATTTTTATCCTGTATCCATAATAATATTTTTTTTCTTCAGCTGACTCAAATGTATGAGCATTTTGCAGTTTCTGTATCCAATGGGACTAGGACTATTATCTATCCTGAGTGAACATAGTCACCGCCTAGCTCAAATGATTCTTCTAGCTGGCAGGCCTTTTATTAACTTGACTGTGTCTGACTGGCTTCCAGACCAGATAGTTTGCATTCTGCCAGCTGGAAGCATGGGCAAAATTTGCAACTCAGCGTGCCTTCATGGAAATACTTTGAGGACATGATCAGTAATTTTGAGCAGCTGAGGCCAACAATACTGATGAAAATACTACTTAGACTCCTTTGCTAAATATCAGAAGTACTGCCTAAATGAAAGCTCCAGTGTGAATTTTCTGAAGCTGTCGTCCTTGAGATACCTTCTATGTCAGGTGTTTTCTCTCCAAAATAATGCTAAGTGTTTGTATCATTCTAGACAGTAAAATGGTTTCTTCATATGCATGGTGTCAGATGGAGAATGCTCAGGTTAAGTGTTTAAATGGAGCCACCAAGATTTTGGCTTGGAGTGGGCGTTTGATCCCTGTGGTTCTTTTCCCCATTTGTAATGGCTTTTGACATTTTGGACCATATATTTGAGGAAAATGTTTGCTTTGAGGGCTAACAGCATGCAGTTACTCACTATTCTATGGGATTTCTGCACATACAGCTGCACTGATACACGTTTTGTTTTTTTGCTCAGTGGTTCATGGGGACCAGACACTAGACAGTTCAATACAAACACTTTATAGCTGCAAGAACAAAGTAGTGCACTCCACTTTAGATACAAAAAATATGCCCCACATGCCTGTAAATTTCTAGTTTGGGTACCGTGTGAGCTGTATTTTGTCTCATGACTGAGAAGAGGTCTGCTTGAAGTAAGATAAATTATTTTCCTCTGAGTCTTACCTGTATTTACATTTTGTCTGGCTGAAGCCCACTTTTTTAGATGTACTTTCCACCATGTCCCTGTGCTGTGTTGGAGCAGTATTTGCAAGATGTTCTGCTGAGTCTCATCAAAGTGATCTTTATAACCCTTTACTGGAGGGTCATAGTCAGTGGCACAAGGTGTAGTGGGAGGCCTCTCACTAGTGTAGTGTAGTGGAGGCCCAATACTGTTGAACATATTTATCAATGACTCAGATGAAGGGGCAGATGCCACCTCAGCAAGTCTGCTGACAACACAAATCTGTGAGGAGTGGCTGGTACCCCAGAGGGCTGTGCAGCCCTTCAGAAGGACCTCGATGGGTTGGAGAGATGAGCAGAGAAGAACTGTAAAATTCAACAAAGGCAAGTGCAGGGTCCTGCCCCTGGGGAGGAATAACCCCATGGACCTGTACAGGCGGGGAGCTGATCTCCTGGGAAGCAGCTCCATGGAGAAGGACCTGCGGGTCCTGGTGGACAACCAGCTGTCCCTGAGCCAGGAGTGTGTCCTTGTGGCCAAGAAGGCCAATGGAATCCTAGGGTGCATTGGGAAGAGCTTTGCCAGCAGGTTGCAGGAGGTGATCCTGCCCTTCTACTCAGCCCTGGTGAGGCACATCTGGAGTGCTGTGTCCAGTTCTGGGCTCCTCAGGACAAGAGAGACGTGAAGCATCTGGAGCAGGTCTGATGAGAGGCTACAAAGATGAATAAGGGGGTGGAACATCTCTTTTATGAGGAAAGGCTGAGGAATCTGGGCCTTTCAGCCTCCAGAAGAGATGACTGAGAGGGAATATGATCAATGTCTGTCAGTATCTGAAGGGAGGGTGTTGATGTCTATGTAACTTAGGTCAAAGTAACAAACTGCTTATATAGCTTGGGTTATAAGATATTTACGTGACTTTAATATCAATATAACCCAACTCATGACTTTTTATCAATATAACCTGAAGAATATCAATATAACCTAAAGCATAGCCTTCTATACTTATATAGACCGAATCCTAGCTTTTACTTACGTAGCCTGAATCATAACTTCTATACCTATAGAAGTTCTATACCTATACTGATGCTTATATAACCTGAATCATAACTTTTGATACCCATGTAATCCAATATGAATAACTTTTTATACAATGTAATGGCTAGTGCATAGTTAACTAGTTGCTTATGTGCAGAATAGAGAAAAAAAAGAGAAAAAAAATACTTACCAGGTGTATCGTTTCAGAGATAGATAAGTGTAGTACTAGTGAGGAATCGGCAGGCCAAAGCCAATTAGCCACAGAACAAAGAATTTAGGCCGGTTAAGACCAGATGGACCGAAGAGCATCGTAACTGTGCATGCCCCGAAGACAAAGTTGAAAAGTTCAAGTGCAAAGAAGACTTTAGAAGCCTTCATCAAAGACCCCCCGAAGACCCCCAAATTGGGGAGGTGCATGTGCTGTGTAAAGAATTATCTAATAACCATGAGATCGTGCTATGTAAGTTAGTTCCAGCGCGTATGTGATGATGCTGTAATGACATAGCAACATTAAGTAAAATTTACTGTATAAATATACTACAGCACTTGACAAGGATGGGTTAGTCAGGAGGAGAAATCCCCCTCACAACCAGCGCTGCAAAAACAAATACCTGCTCTATAGACATCGGTCTATGGGGATTTATTTCCAGCCTATCTTTCAGGCATCAGTGTCAAGAGGATGGACCAGGCTCTTCTTGGTGGTGCCAAGCAATAGGACAAGAGGCAACAGACAGAAACTGATGCACAGGAAGTTCCACCTGAGCATGAGGAAGAACTTCTTTACTGTGCAGGTGACTGAGCATGGGAACAGATTGGCCAGAGAGGCTGTGGAGTCTCCGACCCTGGGGATATTCAAGAACTGTCTGGATGCAGTCCTGTGCAGTGTGCTCTCACATGGCCCTGCTTGAGCAGATGACCAACTGTGGTCCTTGCAACCTTACCTATTCTGTGATTCTGTGAAGACTAACCTGCTG
Organism: Dicrurus megarhynchus; assembly: GCA_013399195.1. Lineage (NCBI taxonomy): Eukaryota > Metazoa > Chordata > Aves > Passeriformes > Dicruridae > Dicrurus > Dicrurus megarhynchus. The sequence continues at coordinate 1,037,473 of VXAD01002580.1, forward strand.
CTTTAACAAAAGTCACTGGGCTGGGAAAATACCAGAAATTATCAGTATATTAACAAGACTGTTACAGACTGGGAAGGACTATTTTTCAGATACTCGTGGATTCGGAGGTAGGGACTGAGCTACTGGAATGGCCAGTATGTGCTAAACACTTTGTTAGAACCAGCTTTGCAAGTTAATCATTGAGAAGAATTTAGCCAACAAGCCCGTGGTGCCCCTTCCCATCCAGAGATTTCATAGGAGCCAGACATTAATCACCGGAGAGGTTGCTCAGCTTCAGATCAAAAAAGTGGTTACCTGGTGTATAGATATCTCAGCAACTGCTCAGGCTTAGTGGCTGCCCTAATGCCCCAAGCTGGTGTTTCTGGGCATGCTACATGCCAGTGTTAGGAAAAGATAGGGAAGATTAAAGAATGTAAGGATTAGTGGCACTGTAAGGATAAGTTGCCACTGCTCATTTTCACTGATATTAATAAATACAATATGAGCCAAGCGGTAGTACCCTAATAGCTTCATTATGTGGAAATCTGCTTTTTTTCCCTAAAAACAATATCAAAAAGAAACGCATTTTAGCATTTAGGTTATAGTTCAGATTCTAATTTCATATTCCAGGACAACAGTTAAACTGTATGCTTTAACTTTTGCCTATGATGCTATGTTTATCAGTCTGGTGAACAGTCTACTGCTAGGCTGGGCAAGATACCTTGTAGCTCTTGAAAGCATACACATTTTAATGGACAGCAACTACAGTACTCAGACAGCTTGAGCTTTCTGTCCGGTAGAAAAGGGGTTAAAATTTAATAGGGGTTGGGCAGGAGGGAGGGAAAAAAATCCTAGGCAGAATGTCTCCACACAGAGAAACCGAGAACAGTTAATTTGTGCTCCAAACTGCTAAGGACAGCAGAAAAAAGCATCGAGTATAAATAATTAAAGCAGAGATTAGATAAATATTTGGGGAGGGGGTATTGTGGTGGTGTAATTGCTGATGTTAAGGAGAGGTGGACTTCTGTGCTTCCCTTTTCTAAGGTTTCTGACAGCCCATTACTTAGTAACCTGCCATATGCCATAATTTTGAGAGTTTTAACTATGTTTTTTTAAAAGCTTGCATAAGAAAGAACTCTTGAACATAGGCTGGGATGTGACTTTGTCATGCAATATGGCTTTATGATTCATTCATTTTCCCAGACTTTATTTCTCTAGAGCAGGTCCTGTGTTGGCATCCTGAGCCCTGCAAAAGATCCACAGGGCTGAGTGAAAGGAATATAAATGCTTCACTGGAGCCAGACTTTGGCTGGGGCAGTGGTTGTCAATACACTGAAGTTGAAATACATAGACAGGGAGGTGGGGGAGGTGTTTTGTGGTGTCGCAGATCCCAGGAATACCTTATTTAGGAGTAGAGAATTAGGATTTTTTATATATTCACTAACAGGGTTGTTTCTTGTTTCAGAGAGAAACAGCTACAAGATCAGAAAACCGAGCCTGGGGTTTATTGTTTAAAAGGAGAAAAACCCAAACATGTTTTAGTAGCAAGGGGTGGCTTCACATATAAATATCTATATAAAAAATACTTGAAGACTATAGAAAATTAAACTGGAGACTAATATTCAACAAATTAAACATTCTTCTATTGAAGAAGGGGGAAGCAAGTGATTTACATCAAAATATTAAATGTTCGGTGGATAATTTCTAACAAAGCCCTTAAAAATAAAACTTTGATTAAAATACTCTTCAGAGCTCAGAAATACTTGCAAACACGTCAAAGGGCACAAGAGCTCTAATAATCCATCCGTTAAACTGCTGCGATTTTTCGTATCTGTTTTCCTATGTTCGTATTCTTGTCTTTCACAATATGAATGGGTAACGTTATAAAAACATCCTGGATGAATTGTGGGGTTCTGTGCCCCGTCAGTTTCTGTGATAACCTGGGGGTGTCCTCAGGTTCCTGCACGTACCCTGAGCTGAGCTGTCGCTCGCACACTGCAGCCAGCCTGAGCGGCGAGCCCAGCCTGGTGCTCTTGGAGACAGGGAGATGCAAGGTACCTTTTTTTTTTTTTTTTAGCAGACTGTAAATGATTCCTATTCTTTGCTCCACAGAACATCCGATGTGGTGCCCAATCGGCTGAGAAAGCTGCACAGACGTCAGAGAGAGAGAGAGTGTGTGTGTGTGTGTGTGTGTGCGTGTGTGTGCCTGCACAGCCAACTGCAGCTGGAACCTCCATTAGAGCAGCCCTATTGATTTCTGGTTCACACTGCAGTAACAGGGCTAGAGTGCAGGGCGGGGGGAGAAGGCGGGGGGGAAAAATAATCCCAGTGGTTTAAAAACAAGGCTTAACCGAAGGCACATCGGGGTGTATGTGCATATGTATAGCACATACACGGCAGTTTCCAGAGATAAGCCACTGAGCTGCTTGCTTAAAAAACCACCACCAAAAATCTCCAGGCAGAACAATTCCCAAATCTCAGGAAACAACAGTCTGCCCAGGTTTCAGATCCCCCCCACAGATGTATTGATGTTGATGCCTTGTCGATGCTGGGTTTGCACACCAGAGCTGGCCGCAAAATAGTTCTATTTTGTTAAAGGACTACAGGAGATGCACACTTTAAATGGTTCTTTCTCTATGCACACATTTATCTGCTTGGGGACTGTGGGGGGGGGGTTAGAAATCCAGCTTGAGTGTGTCAAGCACAGGCCATAGAGAGCTCCAGGAAGCTGCTCTGCGTTTACTGGCAGTCATTTTCTCCTGATGCATAATGCACAAGGTGCCAATGCAAGCTGAGGTGTAAAAATCAGGGGCGGGGGGGTGGTATGGTGTGTGTGAAAATGGTGTGTCTGCTAGTGACTGAGCTTTCCTCTTCATCTGAGGTTTCTTTCTCAGCTAATATCTGGGAATAATTTATAGCTGCATGTTAATATGTTTTCCTGGTATTTCAGCACATCTGTGAAGAAAATCCTTGCAAAGCAAGGATTTCACAATCCTTGTGTGTCTTTTCACAATCACTGCATGTCAGTCTGGCAATCTCTAGCTGTGAGCAGTATACAGCGAAGGGGGGGGGAAGCCCCCAGCACCGTTATCTGTTTAGGGGGTGGGGGAAGGGGCAACGGTAATACCTTTAAAAACCCAAAAGGCGGTAAGCCATTATTAGCAAAAGCTATATTGAGCATGCTTGCCAGACAGGCAGTGCAGCGCAGCTCAGCTCTAGTTCCGCCCAGACATGTGCCTTGCCATTTTCATTTTAATCAGTCTGCTCAGGATGGCTGCTGATTCATTTTGCGGGATGGCCCCCTGGGAGCCAAGGTGAAAGCCTGAGGCGAGCTGCTATTGCATCAATGCAGCACTCCACATCAGACACAGGGGAGGGGAGGCAAGGCTTCGGCAGCAGATCGAGTTCAAAATACCAGCCTCACTATTAAAAAAACAAACCAGCACTCCCCTTCAAAAAAACCAAAAAAACCAAAAAACCCAAACAAAGATCCTTCTGTGGAAGTAATAATATTAAAAAAAGAAAAAGGGAAAAAAAAAAAGGAGTATAAATCCAACACCCCCCTCCCAGAACCATTAAATAAAACACAATTATTGGAGAAAAATCTCTTCTGCTCCTTCCTTCTCCTTGTACCCTGGAAGCTCTGGAGCTACAATTTCTTTTCACAGTGCCTTGTTTAAAAAGAAAAAGGATGCTCTCTATTTCTCTATTTACCTGATAACTAGCGGGGGGTGGGATACCTGATTTAGCTGGAGACTTTGATTTGTGGGATTGACAACCTTATTATGCAGTGAGCTTATTATTGATATTATTCTGCTCTCGGTTGCCATGACCACCTTGTGAGAGACATTCAATTTTCTCTCTTCCATCATCATTATCTATGAGGCCATCTGTTGTGGAAAATGAATTCAGCCTCATTTGCATGACTGATAAGCAAATTTTTTTTTATCTATTTAACAGAAGGTCATATGCCGGGGATTTGGAGCTGCTGAAAAAAAAAAAAAAGTGGAGGAAAAAAAAAAGGCATCTCGAGAGGATGAGTGGGAGTGCGTGCATTAGAGGATGTATGTGGAAGTAAAACAGATCCCTCAGGCCTGCTAGCCTATCCTACTGCATTTGTCATTCCTGCCAGGGCGACATTTTTTCCCCCTAAGCTTCTGCACACTAAAGAGAGTGAGAGCTTTTTCCCTGCAGTCTTCTTGAAGCCCCCCTGGTTTTTTTACTCAGTGTTGGTGGGTGTATTTTAATATATATATATTTTTTTTTTAATTCCCTGGAACATGGGGTATCTTTTCAGTGTTCAGTGAAGAAAAAAGCAGCCTTTTCTGGGTCTCTGTGGTATGCTTCTTACTCCTCATCCTTTCAAAGTTGTAGTAAGCCAGGGCGTTTCTTAACCATGCTGAAATGTCTTGCTTATGTTTAACTTGTAAATGGTTAACAGTGCAGGTGTGGGCTGTGTTTTGTGCAGGGTGGGGGTTGATTCTTGCAGCTAACTGGGAAGATTATTGTGATTTTTGCAGTCATTCTGTAGCTTGTACTTAAATGTCCATTGTTTGCTCTTTTCAAGTTCTTCTGGCAATACTGCTGTGCAGCTGAAATTGTATTGGGCTGTAGAATAGTTGATAAAAAAATCCTAAAGAATGTGTTTACTATATGACCGCATAATGTTGCATGCATTAAGCATGTTGTTGTTTATATAAACTTGCTGCATGTGGACAGTACTTGTTTGATATGGAGAACCCGAGACAGAAACTTCTCAGATTGGAATGCTCAATGACAGCCGAATGCAATTAAATAAAAGATCATAAGATACTATATTTTGCACTAAAATGACTTTTGAAAACAATGGATTTGTACTTTTAAGGGGAACACTTGTATAAGAGTAGCATTTTTGAAACAACACTATCTTAAATGTTTCGTATCTGTAATTAATTTTCTTTAAAGAGAAGAAAATAAGTAAATAAGGAGTGGTTAATTCAGTTAACTCTCTGAAAACATCATAGTATATATTTCAGTTTTAAAATAGTTCTGATAAGTAGTCCGTGTACATTTAGTGCAGATTTGTTAATCCTGTTAATTTAGTGCTAAAATGTAGCCAAAGAGTATAAAAGAAAACAACTTATATCAGTAAAAAAGAGACTACCTAGTGTCTTATAGAAGAGGTGTTACACAGGTTTGTTTCTTTTAATTGTCCCTAACAAAGATTAAACTCAATGGAACAGAAGCATGCCATTTTCTTCTGAGTTCTGAACAACGTGCACAGCCTCATTGAGGCAGAGGAGGTTTAAAAAAACATTTATTTCTTTTCCGAAGAAGTAACGTGTGGATGAAAGTAGGCTTTTTACATGATAAATGCTTCACCTTGTTGATGATACTCCTTTAAAGGTAGAAAAGGAAAAATGCAGCATTCTCTTTCTTGCAAATAAATACTTCTGGATTTTATTTGTAATCTATGGGGAATATTTTTTTTTTAATATTTCACACTTGCAGTGGAGAAATGGTCATGGGTGCTGGATTTCAGGTGGCAAGAAGTTTCACTTTTATTGAGGTCAGCTAGAGACTAGATCTCTGACTAGTCTACATTAAGTAACTTACCCTGAATTACTCGATTAAAATTCCTATTTTTTATGGGTTTATTTTTGTTTGTTTTAGAAGACACTCCGCAACAGATCTAGCATTAATTTGGTGTGATAATCTATTGCTGATAGTTGTTTAAAGGGTACTCTTTTCTCTTATCCCTCTGATTTCAGAAAGAGTATCTTTCTTGTACATTTTTAAAAAGAAGTAAGATTTAATGCTTTTTTGGCATCCGCCATATTTATCATGCCTATTGGAGTCAGTGGTGGAAGTTAGCTCACAGAAATAGTTTCACACTCAGAGCTCAGCCCAGTTCAGCTCTGGCAGCTGCAGGGAGTGAAGGGTGTCTGAAACGGTGCTAGTTTCCTCCATGGACTTCATCTGGAAGTAATGGCATACTGTGCATTAGCAGGCTGTCTTGTAGCACGCAAAGGTTGAGGTCTCCGTCTTATCCCCACCTCCCCCCTCCACTTGAATTGTCAGCATCTTCCAAAGGCTGGTGAATAAAACCTGCTAAACTTCGGGAAAAGCCTAACAGATAATGCAGTCGATTCCCTTCCCCTGCCCCCCAAAAGTTAATTACCGAGCTTGGTTGGATTCCTCCCCGCCACCCTGACATTTGACTGCTGCTAATTCACTGATTAATCTCATTAATGTGATTATAGCAGGATTTGGAGTTGGCTGCCATTGTTCTGCAGACAGCGCTATTCAGCCCCAGCCCTCGCCGCCCCCCTCGGCGCGTCGGTGCGGTTCCTTCAGCACCGGGAGCTGTCCGGCTCACCGGGAGCTGTCCGCACCGGGAGCTGTCCGCACCGGGAGCTGTCCGGCTCACCGGGAGCTGTCCGCACCGGGAGCTGTCTGCGCTCACCGGCCCCGTGCCCAGCGACTGCTCCCGGAGGTAAAGGCAGGAGAGGCTTCATGCCTTCTAATTAGGTGGCGGGAAGATGGCTGTGCTAAAGTGCCAGTCTCTTAATTTAAATGCATTTAAATTCTTCCTCTCTTCCGAGAGCTGTCTTCGCCTGCATTCTATTTTCTGGGATTGATCCATGGGGCGGCGGAGTTTAAACAGCACTTCCTTGCAGCAGTTCAATTTACCTCTCAGAAGGTGAGGGACATTACAGGTGTTGTCATACTTAGCCAGACTTTTTCGTCCTAGTAAAGAGTGCTTTGTTGAGCTAAATGTTTTCATTTATCTGATTTTTTTTCTTTTTTTTTTTTTTTGGTTGCAAAACCCCCCAACATACTCCAGCCTGTCACCTCAAAAATTATGTTTGCCCTCACCAACACTATTGTGCCCAGAGTATTTCCCTTTTCTACATCTGCACTGCACATGCCCATTTTCCGGAGTTTGACAATAGGAAGCATTTTATTGATTTAAAATTGATCTGGAAGATCTTTTTAAGGTCTCATTATACACATAAATGACTTTTGCAGTCTTCAGTTGCAACACTATTTTATATTCAAGTTTGTAGGTTAGACAGTTTTAAATCAGACTAGGAACAACTTCTTTAAAGTAAGTCACTTTACGTAGCACTGGGGCTCTGCCCTATTTGGTATTTTTACTTTTTTATCTAGAATATACATTGTGATCATTTATAACAGCCAATTGCACATGCACAGTAACTTTTTTTTTTACCATCTTCTCTTTCATTTGTATTCTTTATGAGCATGACCCTGTACTGGAAAAACTGAAACCACACATTAAACTCTAGTGTGTGAAGGATTTGCCAGGACAAGCAATGAACTCCTGCAAATCACTAAATTCAAAATACTTTTAAGAGGAAGTATCTGCTTAAAAAAGGGTGGGATCTGTTGAAGAACATACTGCATTTTAAAGGATTTGAGTGTAGTAAATGTCAGTGAAACATCTGCAGCCATTGCAATATATGGATAAATAACAATTTACGTTCAAAACTGAGAAAGTGCACTTAACTCAAAAAAGTCTGTTGCTTTTTTCTACTATGACTTTCACATAGTTTCTCAGTCACTGATATTATATTCTCAATAGGGTTTCCTTTTTTCTTAAATTTCCTTTTCTTCTCATTTTTTTTTTCACCCAAAATCAAAAGCCCAGTGAGTAAAGTGTTGTCTCCTTAACTGCTTTAGAGAACTATATGTTTAAAGGATGTATAAAATAGGATTGCATAGGAACAGGTTTTAACAGTGACAGCCACAATATGCAAGCCAATTAAGGCTGCTCGTTAGCGGGTATATTCTTGCAATACTCCTGTCAAGCTGAAATTGTACTCCCTTATTGACAGTAGTGGGTTTGTCTGATGCTTGAATTCTGCTTTCTGTGTTTGTCTAATGTTTCAAGACTCGCTAGAAACTACTACTAGCCAGAAAGTAAAAGAAATGGTAGGTTTTCAAGCATACTTTACCTGAAGTTTGCTAACTTGACCAACTTAACCTGCAGGAAAAATACTGTGCTCTCATTAACGCTGCTTAAACATGACCTGCATCTCCTTTTCCCCATGGATAATGCGCACTGACGAGACACAGGCTGGGGGAGGGAGAATCCAACCCACAGCATTAAACCCATACCCTAATATCTTATGGAGGATAATTAGGCCAATGAATTACCAGTCTCCCAAATTTCTTTCCAGACTGTTTTTTTTTTTTTTTTTGTAAATGCTTCTGATTTATGCAGTGGCCTCCCTCACCCCCCTTAACACTCACCAATACAAGGTTTATATACATTTTGTCCTCATTAGAGCAAGTATTGTTTTTGTCTTCAGTGGGAGGAGTACTGGGCCTTTTCTTTGTGTCACCCCAAAAGCTGGACAAGATAACGAGGGTTTTTTTCCCAGATAAATCACCTTCAAAAAGTTTGACAACACCTGCCGTGATATATGTACCTCATAGTCGCCTTCACAATCCTATTAAGGGTAGCTAGGATCTAACATAAGGAAGCTAGCTCAAGAAGAGGGAGAAGACAAGCCTTGATTTTTCAAACGCAAATACCATTATCCAAAGGTTAATGTAAACCTGACGTTAGAAAATGCTGAGATTCATCTGTAGGGGTGTAGATACCCTATACACTTAAAAGGGGGCCCTTTCATTTTCAGGTGTGCATGGGTGCTTCTCAAGCTACGTTGATTTGTGTGGAAAAAACCCAAACTGACATGCCCTCGCTACGACACAAACATGGTAGCTCTCCCTCCCTGCTACGAGGAGGCTTTTCTCCCCGCAGACCGGCTCCCCCCTCCCGCACCCGCCCCGCGCAGTG